>JAIVFJ010000282.1:0-78860 GCA_025765615.1 Zopfochytrium polystomum | reverse complement strand
TAACCCTAACCCTAACCCTAACCCTAACCCTAACCCTAACCCTAACCCTAACCCTAAGCCCTAACCCTAACCCTAACCCTAACCCTAACTCTAACCCTAACCCTAACCCTAATCCTAGCCCTAACCCTAACCCTAACCCTAATCTTAACCCTAATCCTGAGCCTAACCCTAACCCTAACCCTGGCCCTAACCTTAACCTTAACTCTATCCCTATCTTAACCTTAACCCTAACCCTAACCCTAACCCTAACCCTAACCCTAACCCTAAAAATTGATGAACATCCTTGCACCGTTTTAGTGAGTAGCAGTTAGCTGAGGAGACGCTAAAGCTTCATAAAAAAAAAGTCTCACCAATTTGCCGTGCTGCACACATGCACAGACTCTGCAGGCAGGCCCACACGAAATGTATACTGATTGTTACGAATCGTTTCTCCCTTAATGAAGCTAAGATCTATTGTTCCAACCAAGAGATTGCCATCGAATTGAAGATGGACGTCACTGACATTCAGTCCCCCAATAAACTTGGTGAACAAGGATTCGTCTGAAGAATAATGAGGAGTTAGGAGAGAGTAATTTAACTAATCCAGCGCGCGCTTCTGCACACCATCTACTCCTTCAAAGGGATCACCTATCAGACCATCCAGTATTTTCTGCTCGCAACTGCGCAGCAGTTCGTTGCGGGCCTCCTTTCCTACAATGTCTCCCTTGTCCCCGTAGCCTTGAGCTCTGGTGTACGATGATATTCTGGCGCCAGTTGAGTGAGCAATGGTGTTTGCCACTGCAAAACGGAGCAACTGCAAAAAAATTTTCAGCCGAGAAGGTTTTAAAGAGATGCTCGATTTCTCAATGCAAAACAGACCGTGAATCCACCAATTGCCCAACCTTCGACGCGTCTTTTCATCAAACGTCATCAAGAGTTTTCATTATAAGCGCATGGGCATCTCGGTCGATCAAAACCACCCTGCAGGGAATTTCTTTTGAGTTGATACAATCCCAGAGGCGTTTGACACCACTCCACTCAACTGCAAAAAAAATCTCTTGCTCTCTCTGCTTACCTTCGGCGCTCGTTGAATAACAGGTTTACTGACGTGTATTCCCGAAGGAATGAGAAAGACTGGAAACATTCAGCATCAGGCAGAAGAAACGTTCAACTTGTCACTGTTGTGCGCTTACCTTGGACACCAACTCAAGCTGGCCAGTTCGGCCCAAATTTTCGAACCAAGTCGCTTTTTCGTTCAACTGCGTTGTAGACGGTCCTGCTGTTAGTTCTTGAACTAGACCAAATCGCAATCACTGTGAAAGGCGTTAAAGGGAAACGAGAACATTACGATTGCAAGCAGAGTCTTCAGGCGGGTCTGCACAGTTCCGTAACTGAAACAATGGGCATACTGGCTGTTGCGCTTCTCGAGCTCGAGCGTGTGCGGGTCATAAGAAAATAAATAAATATTAATGAAAAAAAAACGAAAGAAAGAGAACGAGAGGAGCAGTGGATCCATCAATGCCGATCATATCGAATCATGTCCAAACTGTATGCAGCTTGGTGGCGTATACGCGCAGCGCAACGCCGGCCAGTGCGATGTCGCATGCAGCATGCGCAAAGGTGCGATTCGCCGAGGCCACATGGTAGAGAGGTTTAGAGCGCGACGGATGCGGGGCGGATGGTGGTGGTGACGGTTGGAGAGGACGTCGGGTTGGTTCATGGATAGAAGGGGGGGGGAGGGGGGGAGGAATGGGGGTTTGTTGGAGGACGACGAGTGGAAAACCTCTTCCGCCCTTCTTATTGGTGGTGATCGTGGCGGTGGTGGGTGTTCGGCGGGTGGTCCGCATTGGTTGTGGTGGTAGGATGTCGATGACAAACGACGACGACTTCAGATCTGTCGACGAGAGAGCGTGTCGTGAAGGTGATCCTTTCTGCACTGGAGGGGGCGGGGTTCGGCGTGGGAGGCAGTGTCGAAATTTTTTTTTTTTTTTTGTCCAAAATGGACAAGCAAAAGGCGGAACGAAAAGCAAAACAAAAACACTTTTGCTTTGCTCAGCTGGCAAGAGATACCGCCACAACACGCTCTACCAAACTGAGCTAACCGGGCTCTTAGGGGAGTTTTGTCAATATAAATTACAGCAGTATCCCTAAAACTTTGGGGAACCAACTTGATTTCAAGTTGATTTCGAGTTGGTTTCAAGTCGAAATCAAGTCCGCAGCAAAGGGCCAGAGACTGACTTGTTTAGCTGGCCACTTGTCCCCCAGCCTTCCTCCTGCGATGTTGTTTGTCTGCCTGTCTCTGGGCCAGTCCTCTGTGACTTGATTCTGACTTGAAATCAAATTGAAATCAAGTTGGTTCCCCAAAGTTTTAGGGATATGGCTGTAATCATTATGACTCCTCATATGTTTCAATTTGGCACTGAGAGCTGGCAGGGGCTTGTCCAACGCATGTCTCACCCATGTGGTCCAAAGAAGTTTAAAGAGGCAGGGATTTGAAACCTGACCACTTAGTGCTCGGCCTCGCATGTGCACTACTGGTGCACTACTGTATTTGTTACACCCCTTTTTGAGCTAAGTGCAGACAGTGCATTACTAAGTCCACTTCATTTGTATATGAGTGTCTACAGTGATGGATTTTTTTGCCAATAGTCTGTCCCAGCTCTGCCTCTCACATTCATCTTCGTTGAGCTCTTTCTGGCGCTCTGCCACTTTTCGTCAAAGGACAGGGGATTCTGACAACCAGGTTCCACTAAGGATCAGCGGAGAAGTGGATAAATCCGCAATCCGATCTTATTGTATCTGCAGTGTGGTTCAGGATAAGGAAAAATTGCTTATTCGGCTTGCATTTAGGACATGGATCGGATAAGGATAACAAATTGCTGATCCCAAGTCTATTCCTCTTTCATGTGAGCTTCCAATAATAATAAAAAATAAAGTCCTCACTTCCTCCCATTTCAATACTTGTACACCACAACGGCACCCCCACCCTTTCCGCCACAACCACAACCCGCCCAACTCCACCACCACCACCACCACCGGCCCCCCCCTCCCCGCCGTCCCTGCCGCCGCCGCACCCACCGCGCCGTCACCCCCCCACCACCACCATCGCTGCTGCTGCCGCCAGCCCCGACCGCCTCAGCACCGCGCGCCGGTCCCACAGCCACACCCGCCAGCACCGCATCCGTCGCAGCCGGCGGTGGTGCGGATACTGCAGGCCGACGCCGTCGAACCCGGCGTCGACGCAGTGGATCCAGTCGCCGAGGGAGGAGAGGAGTTCGGTTTGCGCAGCGGTGAAGGACAACGCACCCAGTGCCACCGCCGTCGTAACCAAAGGAAGTGGACGAGGAAGTACTCGATCGCCCGACCCGCACCGTCCACCCGCGCAGGTTGCCAGTCCTGGAACCCGCACAGCACGCTCAACTCCACCACCCCGTCGCCCCCGTCGCGGTTGGGCCCGCACCGCGACGCTCATGCACAGCACCCCAGCCACGCACCGTACCTCGCCGCACAGCCGCGCCATCGTCAAGGGAGGCGTGCTGTCGCTGTTGTCGTCATTGTCGTTGTCGTTGCCAGGCAGTAGCGGCGGTGGAGGTCAACAACACACCGACGCGCCCCGCCGCCGCCGCCGCAACCACCAGCAGCCCCCCTCCCCACCGCCGCCGGTATCAGCCTGCGGGACCAGCTTGATCGCGACAAACCAGTCTGCGGCGGCGTCCCCGTCGCCGTCGCCGCCGCCACACGCGATCGCGTGCAGCCGCCCCGCCGCTTTTCGTGTTGCTGCTATCTCTGTCGTCGTCGTCAGCCGTCGTCCACACCGCGACGACATTGTCAAAGCACGCGGCGGCGGCGGCGGCCACTGCGAAGAGGTCGACCGCGGACGTCGGCGGCGGCAGGAAGGCGCAGGTGGGTGAGGTGCGTGGGCGGGCGGGACAGGTCGGAGAGCGAGTAGAGCGCGAGGCGGCGGTTGTTGTCGTTGGTGTGTGAGGGCGTGGGGTTGTCGTCTGAGGAGAGGGAGGAGGAGGCGGCGCAGCCGACTAGGAGGAGGTTGCCGCTGGCGTGGAGGCAGAGAACTTTTTCTGCATTTTTATTTTTTTTTTTTTTTTTTTTTTTTTTTGGAAAAGGGAGGGGGAACGGAACCGAGGAGGTAAGTTGATCGGAGATGAACGAGAGGAAGGTGAGGAATGATAACATCCCCCCAGCCGCTGCGAGCCTCCGCCACCGTCGCGGCCCGCCCTCACATCCTCCACCCCTCTCGCCCCGCGCCACCGCCGCCGCAGCCCCGTCGCGACCGGGACCCACGCGCCCCGCACCTCCACCACGCACCACCCGTCACACCTTGACCGTGCAGCTCCCCGAAGCGGAGCCGGTCCCGCCTCCGACGACCTCGACGCACGACACGGCGTCTGCGTGCACGTCCACCACCGCGCGGCCGCCGCCGTCGCCGCATGGAAGAGCCGCCGCCGCACCGCTGCCTGCCGCGCGTACACCTGCCGCCACGAAAGCACGGCGCCGGCACGGCCGCCGCGGCCGCCGCCCGCGAACCAAGTCAGGCTTGTGTAGTACGGGCCGTCGCCGCCGCCGCGGCCGTTGTTGCAGCTGTCACAGCGTTGCTGGGCTGCTGCCGCTGACGACGAGGCCCGGCTCGCCGTCCGCGTCGCGCCACCGCTGCTTCCCTTTGCGAGGGGAGGCAGTGGTGGTGGGGGAGGGAAAGGCGGAGGAGGGGTGGAAGGGGATGACTGGGAGGTGAGGAAGGCGGTGCCGAGGAAGGGAGCGGAAGGCAGCGTGATGGTGAAGGCGTGGCGTTAAAGCACGCTAGCTCGGACATGTAGGCCGCGTCGGCGGTCTTGCTGCTGCCACTGGCACTGCTGCAGCTGCTGGCGCCGTTACTCCTGGTACCGCTGCCACCCCTGCCTCGAGGCTGGTGAGTCCAACAGTGCAGGATGAGTGGCGGCTCGGGGCGCCGCGAAAATGGCATCGGGCGGGTTGCGTGGTGGTGGCAGTCCCCTGACGCAGCCGCCGCCGCCGCTGCACCCTTGTCCGGCTGCTGTGTCGCTGAGGGTGCTGGCGCGAGCAGCGCTGACGACTGCGACAGCGCAAAGTGTGGGTGGTCACTGTGGACTTAGTTTTTTTGGCCCTGGTGGAAAACAATAACAAAATGAAAAAATTGACAAAAAAAAACAATTAGACGTGGCCGCATGTGAGTCCATATTGAGTCCATACGTGTGGACTCAATAGTGAATCAAAATCATAACAAAAACAATAAAATTGACAAAAAAAAACAATTAAGGAGACACAAAATGGACTCATTAATGGACTTGATAGTGGACTTGATAGTGTGGACTTAATAGTGGCCCCACTTTCACTAAGTGGCCCCACTTTCACTAAGTAGGGCCCGGATTGATATGTCTAGGGTGGCGCCCCAAGGCGCCGCCCAAGCCGAAGGGCGGCGCCGAGAGGCGCCGCCCCAATCCGAAGAGTGGCGCCGACAGGCGCCGCCGACCGGGGAGGGGGCGCCGCAAGGCGCCGCCGAATGCTGAATCGAAGAAAACCGTGACAAGGCCGGAAAGGATCGGGAAGGGGGACCCAACCCCCTCTCGATCTTCCCCGCGATGTACCAAAACGAAGGGTCGTGCGTGCGGGGGGGCAGCGGCGTAAACCGCTACCCCGAGCCGATCGAGGGTGGGCGCGCGTACCTAGGAGGGAGTTGAACCCTCGCCCCCCTCGCTTAGGGCTACTTATTTTCTAGGCACTGTGAAACCTTGAGCATGCTTAGCACACCGGTAGCCGCTCTCATCAGTCACGCCGGTCAGTATAGCCCTTCCTTGGCTGTCCTGGGTTAGGGGGAGCCGTCATTGGAGGACATCACTCAACTTAACCGCGACGGCCCAGTACCACCAAGGTACCTTCCCGTTACTTGAGCTACCTCGCCTGGACTAGCCAGACTAACCACCAGGGGGCATCCATTGCCGGTGGCCAGGGTGTCCTTATCGGATGGTTTTTACTCCGCAATTCCCTGTTTCGTCTTGCCGGGAATCGAACCCGGGCCCCCCACTGTGCAGGTCAGCCGACTTAACCACTGTCCTACACAGGCCGGCCCTACCCCTAACCCTGACCCAAAAATTTTTCTGCACAAACACCACACACACACACACACTCACACACACACACTCACACTCACACTCACACTCACTCACACTCACTCACATGCACTGGCCAGCAGCAGCAGCAGCAGCCTGCGATTCAGGGGTGGCAGGCTGTGTTGGGACCTGACGGTGGTGGTGGTGGTGGTGGTGGTGGCAGCTGCAGACGACGCGGACGACGACAACATGTGGTGGTTGGACTGGGGTTGTTGTAATTTTCCTTTGTTTCCTTTTCTCCTCTTTTCTATTTTTTCTACTCTTTTTTTTCCTTTTTTCCCTTTTGTCTGCTTTTTTTTCTATTTTATCTATTTTGTCTGCTTTTTTTTTCCTCTTTTTTGTCCTTTCCCTTTTTCTAAATGTTTCTGACAAAACCCCTAAGCGAATTAATGATTGGTTCCCCTAATTCACTAATCAAAAATCGGGCCCTGGGGGATTCACGTGTAGAATTAAATCCTCCCCCGCTGCGCGGGCTCGGAATAATTACCTAAAGGACTTGAATAATCTTTCACAATCAATCACCCTTATTAATTTATTAATACTTAATTTTTCATTACTTTTAATAATAATAACATCTTCAGCTGCTGCTACAATACATTTATTTGCATCAATTTCTGTTGTTGAAAGAGCGTGTTCGTTCGATATTTCATATGTAAAGTCATCTATAATCTGATTTGGTTTCAAAAACTTTGAATATTTAAATTTCAAGTTTAATAATAAAGTTGCTTGATCGAATTCATTAATATTTTTTTTTCAAGAGAAACATATTGCGCATAATATTTTAAGTCATCAAATGTGTGAAAGTACAATCTCTGGAAAAATTCTTCGACGATATGTTCACCTGGATCATCCATTACTACAAGTATATTTAAAAAAAAGTTTCTATGTTATATTATATGACATCAACTAATTCAAAATATGATTTGTGTTTTATAACACAACAAGCCAATTCAAACAAAAGTATCTTTCAATATGTCACAGATCAAAATAGACATGTAAATGTAAGGTCTTGTTTCGATTCTACTCCTCCTTTTAGTGCATATGTTCCAACTGGAACTTTTGACATTGATATTGAAAATGATCTTAGAAACAGTACTAGACCTTTTTCAAGATGTAGTGAATCCAGATATAAACCAAGTGATTCAATGCAATTTCAAATAATCCTCCTGCTACTTTTAATAGAAATGAATGTAAAAACTATATTATAAGTAAATATATGTAAGTAAAGATGCAGGATCAAGAACAAGAACAAGATCACATTTTAGATATTGGCACAGTGCTAACAAACGCGGATCTTTTTCTGCGATAGTTAACGTACTCGCCGGCGCCGCCACAGCCGCCGGTCGCCGACAGCAAGCAGCTGTTCACTGGCAGGCAGGGTAGGCCATGGGTGTCACAAGGCGACGGGGAAGTCCTGGACGAACATTTCCTTTATTTTTATCCGCCTTTGGGAATAAGGGGGGCGACGAGGCCGAGAACATCTTGGTGGACCCCACCTGCAGATGACGGAAAAGAAAAGCGGAGGGAGCTACTCTCCCTTGCAAATCGTCGGTATCGTAAACTGGGTCGTCCATTGGGATGGCCCATGAAAAAATCATGTGATGAAGAAAAAACGATCCTTGTTGGAGCGTCGCGTTACCGCGTTGGCCGTGTGTGGATTGTGTGCAGTAAAACCTATTCAGGCACCCCTTCTTTTTTGGGGTATTTCTATGCACACGCATAGTGCGATCGTTATTCCCAACAGGCGCGAATTCGAGTCATTCTTTTCTTCTATTTAGAGTGAATCGGGGATGTCCACAAGGATTTTCACTCCAACTTTCAACAAGATTACAGGTATAGGTAAACCGAACTTTATCAACAAAAAGAAAAACAAAGAATGCATCAAAAAAGGGAGGGGGTGACGCGAGTGAAGGGACCAGGCCCACACCGTTCCCCCCCTCGGCCCGGATCGGGCGCTCTCATCTCTTGCCGTCCTTAACGGCGGCCTTGGGGGCCTTATCGGCGGTCTTCTCCGTCTTCTCGACGGTCTTGACGACACCGACAGCCACGGTCCGCCGCATGTCGCGGACCGCGAAGCGGCCGAGGGGCGGGTACTCAGCGTACGACTCGACGCAGATGGGTTTGGTGGGGACCATCTTGACGATAGCGACGTCGCCGGACTTTACGAATTATCCTCGATTTTCTTGTTTGTCCCACGATCGAGCTTCTCGAGCAGCTCGGCAAACTTGCAGGCGATGTGCGCGGTGTGGCAATCGAGGACGGGCGACTAGCCCGCCGAGATCTGGCCCGGGTGGGCGAGGACGATGACTTGGGCGGTGAACGAGGCGGTCTCCTTTGCGGGGTCGTTTTTGGCGTCGGAGTTGACGTTCCAGCGGCGGATGTCTTTGACGGAGTCGTTTTTGACGTTGAAGCCGACGTTGTCGCCGGGGATGCCTTCGGCGAGGGACTCGTGGTGCATTTCGACGGACTTGACTTCGGTGGAGACGGCGACGGGGGCAAAGGAGACGACCATCCCCGGTTTGATGACGCCGGACTCGACGCGGCCGACGGGTACGGTGCCGTCTCTCTCGCATCTCTCTGTGGCTATCTCTATCTATTCAGTTCATTGATCATGCCGCAATGGTTGCAGAGGCAGATTCCTCCCTCGCAATCGCGATTCATTTGCTGGTCGTCTTTGTGAGTGTTGAAATTCTCTTCCGCATCAAAACCTATCCGTGTGACTGGGCAGAATATAATTGACTCGAGGAAGCTTAAGCATTCACGGATACACCAAAGCATCGCTGATACACACTTCTGAGAGGTCAGGCCATGAGATGCTTTACTTGAAAGATACGGGAATAGCTAGTGGGAAGTTGTGCACTCGTCGTTTGAGTCGTTGAGCCGTTGTCGCCGATGAGGAAGTGACCGAAAATGAGGCGAGCGAAGTTGAAGACGATGGCAATGACCACGACGGAGGCAGTGGCGGCGGCGGCGGCAACGACTCGAAACGAGGCTCATTTAGTTTTAACTCGCTCGCTCGGAGGCTCGCATTACTTGTACACAGTAATTTCTTTCAAGTTCTAGCTGGCCAGTGTGATCCGAGTTCTAACCGTGGAAACAGAGTCAGAGAGGAGAATATATAGGGAGAGAGAGTGTGTGTGTGTATATGTGTGTGTTTGTGCGTATGTCAGAATTACCATACAACGAAAACGAATTTTGGGCAGGCGGGAACCGTCGCAGCCTGCGCCTCTGGGAGGCATGGGTCGCTGAGGGCGAGTTCCTGCCAGGTCCTCATCGACCACGCTAACATCTTCGAAATTCTACCCGACTTCCACCTATTTGTAGGGCGCGGACGACGCCGCCAACGCTGCCTCTGGCCGTGCATCTGATACTTTCCTTCGCCAACAGTCTCGCCTTGCACGCGCCGGTGCATCGCTGAGTCCTCCCCTGAGGTCTTTGGTTTTCGGCTGGAGGCCGGTCTGGCGACTTTGCCGGCAAGGATGTGCTGGGTGGAGGATGTGCTGAGCGGCGGGTGAACAAGGTGGGACTGACCCACACAAAAGAAAAGAGAAGTTGCGATTAACGAAGGCGTGGGGAGGGAACTCTCATCTTTCAAGTACAATCAATAGAACCTTGTGGATGGATTCCTTGGGTTGAGGAGCCCGCAGCGGGTTGCGAATGGAAAACAGTTACAACTTTGAACTCTGTTTTGTTTTCCCCTGTATTTTAAATTCGGAATACCATAACAAAATGAAAAAAATGACAAAGAAAAATCAATTGCAAGTCTGTGGGAACGCTGTTGGGGGCACTCTGTGTGGGACGCAGTGCGTGCTTCAGGGCTCTGTGGGAACGCTTTTGGGGGCAAATTGACAAAAAAATCAACTGCTTGAGAGAGACTCTGTGGGAACGCTGTTGGGAGGCACCCGCTGTGGGAACACTGATGAGAGGCGCTCTGTGGGACGCAGTCAGGCTTTGTTAGCACTAATCGGCTGCGTTGGCACTGTCTTGGCCAAAGTTTGCCGACATCGGACAGCACTGTACTTGTTTTCTCTTTTTTTCTTTTCTTTCATTCATAGTCGTTTTGTGTCTCTCTCCATCACAGACACCAGATGCCCAACCAAGCTGCCGCGGCCGCCAGCACCATCGCCGCCATCGTTGCCATCGCCGCCACCGCCGCCGCCACCGCCGCCGCCACCGCCGCCGCCACCGCCGACGCCATCGACCAGCCTGGACAGCACCGTCTGGCTCGCATCCTCGTCATCATTGTCATTGCTGTCCGCGTTCCAGGCCATGAGACCCCCATGCTTTCCCAGCTAGGCTCTTGTGAGGGGCAGCCTTGGGCTGCTCTACTTTGCCGTCGCGACGCTACTGTCTGCGTACTTTCTCCGCCAGTTGAACCTCGCGTAAGCAACCCCACACCCCGGGCCGCAGTCAATCATCCCTCTCTTTCTCCTCCCCCTACCCAGAACCGGCATCGTCTTCACCGGTGCTGGGGTCGGCGGCGCCGTGTACGTGTACAGCGTGCTGGCGTCACGCCTGCTCGAGACGGTCAGCGTGGCTTGGACGCTGCAGTGTGTGGCGCTGCTCTCGCTGCTGGTGAATGCGTTGGCAGTGGCGGTGCTAACCCGGAGCCGGAGCAGTTCCTGGCGCGTTGGAAGCGGATGGTGAATTGTTACGCGCGTGCTGTGTGCGGCTCCTTGCGCTCCTTGTGAACTTACAACAAAACCAAAAAGAAAAAAACGCAAAGATCCGCGTGCAAGGACCGACGTTTCGCGTTGCTGGTAGGCTGCAGCTCGATCGCGCTGTTCCTGCTATTCATGCCGCCGTTATTCTTGCTGCTGTATGCTGGCAGCGTGGGCCTGTCGCTGGCTGTGTCGTCCGTCATCTTCGCTGGTCCATACAATTGTTTGCCACCGTTCGTCCCCGCTGCGTCATCCCCCTCGCGATACCTCACACTCGAACACCTGAACCCCCCAAAAAACCGAATCCGCTACCCCCCTGCTCACGTCCCCAACGTGCCCAGGCTTCAACCTCGCCAGCGCGATCGGCCGGCTGGGGTTCGGACTGTTCGCCGACTCGTTGCTGGGCAACCTCAACACGCTGGTGGTGTGCCTTATGCAAGTACAGGGACTTGATGTCGGCGACTACAGCGGCAGCCACCAAATGATCCTACTCGCGGAGGACACTGCCGCGATCATGAAACTCATCTGCAAATACGAATACAGCGTGGAAGACATCAACGGTCGGACCCGCGGGATCTCCGTCCAGCGCAGATTGACCTGCTGCCGCCAGCAACGCTGCTGGTAGCGGCAGAGACACGGATGGCATCTCGTCGTCGACCGGTGATCCGATGGGAGATCGTGATCCGTGCAGTGCTAATGCTGCTGCTGCTACTGCTGCTTCTGGACAATCTCGACGGTTCGAGGGAGTTTTCGGCAGCAAACGCTCTGGGTGGAGACGAGCTCGCTCTCAGCAGCTGCTGATGTGGCAGCGGCGACAACGACTGTGTTGTCGTCGTCATCAGTGGCATTGTGGTGCAGCTGGTGGCTTGCCGCGTCATCGTCCTCGACCGGGCCTTCTGTTGCACCGCTGCGCGCGGCTATTCAGCGTGGGTAGGGGGTCGGCGAGCCTCAGCTGGCGGCGGAGGTGGTAGGCCTCACATAAAACTATAACAAAACGAAAAAATTGACAAAAAATCAATTACTCTGTGGGGACGCTGTGGTTAAATAAAACCATAACAAAATGAAAAAATTGACAAAAAAAATTAATTGCAACTCTGTGGGAACGCTGTTGGGGGCACTCTGTGTGGGACGCAGTCTGGGGTTCGGGAGTCTGTCGGAACGCTGTGGAGAGGGGACTCTGTGGGACGCTGTGCGGCTTTGACGCCCTCTGTGGGACGCAGTGAGGACATAATTTTTTTTGCCCTCACGTAAAACCATAACAAATCAATTTCCGGAATTGGCAGACTCTGTGGGAACGCTGATGCGAGGCACCCTCTGTGGGAATGCTGATTGGAGTCGCGCTCTGTGGGACGCAGTCTGGCTTCGTTAGCACTAATCGGCTGCGTTGGCACTGATCGCGCGCCGGATGGATATGTCTAGGCCTTTGGACACCCACTGGTTGATTTGAAATGCCCCTGATGATTTCAAGTCATCTTCCCTCTGTGGGAAGACTGGTCACTGCACACAGACCTCTGGACAGATGTTGGTTGATTTGAAATGCTTCTGAAGATTTCAAATCATTCTCCCTACGCATGTCTCACTCATGTGGTCCAAAGAAGGTTAAAGAGGCAGGGATTTGAAACCTGACCACTTAGTGCTCGGCCTCGCATGTGCACTACTGTATTTGTTCCACCCCTTTTTGAGCTAAACGCAGACAGTGCATTACTAACTCCACTTCATTTGTATATGAGTGCCTACATTGATGGATTTTTTTTGCCAATAGTCTGTCCTAGCTCTGTCCATTACATCCATCCTCGTTGAGCTCTTTCTGACGCTCTGCCACTTTCTGTCAAAGGACAGGGGATTCTGACAACCAGTTTCCACCACCACCACCACCGGCCCCCCCCTCCCCGCCCTCAGGGTGCTGCCCATCGCCGCCGCACCACCCACCGCGCCGTCACCCCCCCACCCCCACCACTACCACCGAAGCCGCTGCCGCTAGCCCCGCCCGCCGCAACCGACCACCTCAGCACCGCGCGCCGCCGGCCCCACAGCCACACCTGCCAGCACCGCATCCGTCGCGGCCGGCGGTGGTGCGGACCCTGCAGGCCGACGCCGTCGACCCCGGCGTCGACGCAGTGGATCCAGTCGCCGAGGGAGGAGAGGAGTTCGGTTTGCGCGGCGGTGAAGGACAACGCACCCGTGCCGCCGCCGTCGTAACCAAAGGAAGTGGACGAGGAAGTATTCAATCGCCCGACCCGCACCGTCCACCCGCGCAGGTTGCCGTCCTGGAACCCACACAGCACGCTCAACTCCAGCTCCCCGTCGCCCCCATCGCGGTTGGGCCCGCACCGCGACGCTCATGCACAGCACCCCAGCCACGCACCGCACCTTCCCGCGCAGCCGCGCCATCGTCAATCGTCAAGGGAGGCGTGGTGTCGCTGTCATCGTCATCGTCATTCTCGTTGCCAGGCAGTAGCGGCGGTGGAGGTCGACCGCAGAGACGTCGGCGGCGGCGGGAAAGCGCAGGTGGGTGAGGTGCGTGGGCGGGCGGGACAGGTCAGAGCGAGTAGAGCGCGAGGCGGCGGTTGTTGTCGTTGGTGTGTGAGGGCGTGGGGTTGTCGTCTTGGTGTGGATGCACCGCAAAAGCTCGAACGGTGCCGGCACAGCGGTAACAGCGGCGAGGGCAGCCACCTGCCGCTTCTTCCTGCCGTCTCCACCCGCTCCGCCGCTCTGATCGCCCTCACCACTACCTGTCGCGCCGCCACTACCGCACCCTGCTGCCGCTGCGCCGCCGCCAACAACGGCGGCCGAGGTGGCCAAGGCGTCCAAGCCCGAGTGCGGTGGCGACAGCGGCGCCCCAAATGCCGTGACGACGGCGGCCGCTGCGTCGTGCGCGTCGAGCGCGTCTCCTTCACGCCGCGGCCGCCCGCGCGCCGTCCACCCCTCATCGACTGGCGCTGCCGCCACCATCGCAGCCGCCTCCTCGTTGCCGTCGCCGTCCGCCGCCGCTGCCCCGCGCCCGTGGAACTGAGGCGTGTACATCGCCGTCTGCGAACCAAGTACAGGCCATCACCGCCGCCTCAGCCGTTGTTGCAGCTGTCACAGCGTTGCTGAGGCTGCTGCTGCCGACGACAAGGCCCGGCTCGCCGTCCGCGTTGCGCCACCGCTGCTTCCCTTTGCGAGGGGAGGCAGTGGTGGTGGTGGGGGAGGGGAAGGCGGAGGAGGGGTGGAAGGATGACTGGGAGGTGAGGAAGGCGGTGCCGAGGAAGGGAGCGGAAGGCAGCGTGATGGGGAAGGTGAAGGCGGTGGCGTTAAAGCACGCTAGCTCGGACATGTAGGCCGCGTCGGCAGTCTTGCTGCTGCCACTGGCACTGCTGCAGCTGCTGGCGCCGTTGCTCCTGCTGTAGCTGCCACACCTGCCTCGAGGCTGGTGAGTCCAACAGTGCAGGATGAGCGGCGGCTCGGGGCGCGGCGAAAACGGCATCGGGCGGGTTGCGTGGTGGTGGCAGTCCCCCGACGCAGCCGCCGCTGCATCCTTGTCCGGCGGCTGTGTTGCCGAGGGTGCTGGCGTGAGCAGCGCCGACGACTGCGACAGTGCAGAGTGTGGGTGGTCACTTAGTTTTTTTGGCCCTTGTGGAAAACAATAACAAAATGAAAAAATTGACAAAAAAAAACAATTAGACTTGGCCTCATGTGAGTCCATATTGAGGCCATATTGAGTCCATATGTGTGGACTCAATAGTGAATCAAAATCATAACAAAAACAATAAAATTGACAAAAAAAAACAATTAAGGAGACACAAAATGGACTCATTAATGGACTTGATAGTGGACTTGATAGTGTGGACTTGATAGTGGCCCCACTTTCACTAAGTGGCCCCACTTTCACTAAGTAGGGCCCGGATTGATATGTCTAGAAAGAAAAAATTATTGATAAGAAGCATTTATAAGATTGTGTAAGCATATAAACAGGGGGCTCTCAAGTTACTCAGACGCTAATTGTAACTCAAGAGCCAAAGGGAGTTCTTTACAGTCTGCCACACACCAAATGGAGATGGGCCTGCCCCAACTTGATACAATGTTTTGGACCCAAACACCAATTTTCTTGCTGTTTTCAGACATTTGAATTTGACATCTTGCTAATTTTACATCAAATTTTGCCAACTTTGAATAAAATACGAAATGTCTATTAATGAAGTTGAATTGAATCGAATTCAAACATTGAACTATAAAATTTCCTCAAAGTCCAGCCTGATTCGGTCTGCAGCAGACCCTAGAGCTCTTCTCACTATCAAACATAGTGAAGTACAGAGGAGGGAAAAAAGTCCTCTGACACTCTGAATTTTCTGAATTCTCAGACAGAAGTCCATGGCAGAGAACTCTGTCAATTTCCAATATTTTGTTAGGAGATTTTGTACACTGATAGGGCACTAGTAGTCAAATACATTAGAGAATTTTGACGAGACGTCTGCGGCTCATTCTCCTGATAATAGGAATTTTACATGAAAATTTTGGAAATGAGCTGCCTGTCAATTTTCACTCTTCCTAATCTGATTTACACACTTTGCACACTGCAAACCAGTAGTACTGGTAAACAATCTGAAACAGATCACCACATACATAGCTTTGATATGATGAAATGGACTGTGGCATTTTCCAGCAGCTCCAGAAGTTGGTGTCAACGTACCCTCCGCGATCTACTCAGCGTGTAACCTGGAGCCCCAGAACACCAGGGTTTCTTCGATACAAAACAGTATCCAGCGCCATTGGGTCCTTTGAAGGATGGGCGCGGTTAAGGGGGAAATCAACCACGCATAGTAATAATCGCTTAGAAAGAGCAATTAAAGCAATCACTAGCCTAGAAGAAGAGATACCCTCGGATTCTCGTTCTGGACTGAAAGGACGCGTCAGGCTAGAAATGTGATTAGAGAATAAAGAGAATAACAAGAATATAATTAAGTTCTAAATTAAGAAACTCGGTTGCCTCACTCCTACCTCATCCTCACGCCTCGAAGCTACGATCGTCTACCCTCTCAGTCAACTTAAAACCTAAACAGTTGGAGAAGTCATTCACAGCAAAACTTGCAAACTTATTGCTTATTGGTTCAAAAAAAACTTCTGATCACACGAAGCTTGCGACTTATTCACCAAAATGTTTCACAAGCGCCTATCTTCTTCAGCAGCGTCTCTAAAGAGGCTTCAAATGGGAAGGTATTTGAGTTTAGAAATTGCATGTTTGCAAGTTATCTGGTTGCTCCAACTTCTTTTGCTGCTGAAAATCACACAGTGTATTCAGTTTCACACTTGGTATTTGAAAAATGATGCGCTATCAATCAGCTCCTGTTGAGGCATTTTCGTCCAAACTGCTCAAAGAGAGCAACTCAAGAGGGTCTGTCTATTCCCAGTGTTTTCCTATTTGATTGCTATTATCTGGGGACTGAGCTGCTGCAACTTCATAAAATTTTTTAGCAGCATATCACTCCACCAAATTCCTAATTGTGCTCAAAGTTTGGCATCAAAAGATTGAGAACTGGGAAAGTTTTGTATATTGGGCTTCTGTGAAGGACGCTGGAACTTTTTGCACTTTTTCCCCCCAACTGTACAATGGAATTAGAGCAGGAAGCTTGACAATTAGTCTGAATATTTAGTCTGCATAGTAGAAAATTTCTGAGTAAACTTAATAAGAAGCGCAGAGATTGGATATCTGTATCTGCTTCATGTCTGCAAGAAAACCAGGACAATGAGAAGCACATGTAAGGGGCTATCTGCTACCGCCTTTTTGGATGACAGCCTTATATAGTCTGAGTATGTAGCAGTGGTTCTGAAAACTTAATTGTTTGGTGGGAAATGCCACATCAGAGTAATTTTTTTCGCAAAGGCCTCCAGAGGAAACAATTGCTGAAAGGCAAAAACAGTGGGTGGAAAGGAGGCTGCCCTCACCATAAGACCTTGTCAGTGATCTGTCCTTCTTAATCATTCCCAATTGGTGTTCCAATTTTTTCAATAATTGAACTGGCTCCCTCATTAATTGGAAGAAAGAAATTCAATTGGTAATTCAATTATAGGAACCCATGGTATGTAGTGGAACAGAAACCCAGTGTAAACAGTTTTCCACCTCCTCTGCCAAGCAGATGATTATGGGGTTGGTTACGCTCTACCAGTGACTATTATCACAGCTTGGGTGTTTGGCTTACCAGGATTCACATTCCAATCATTCTGCCTGGAATTTTTCTGGTTAATGTGCATTAGAGGAAACTTTAAAGCCACCAAAACGTTCTGACAAGGTTTTGTTTGATTCTGCAGGCTGTGCCCCACTAAAACCAGCCTGTTAAGCAACAGTGAACCTGTTGGGTTAGCCAAACCCCAAGCCTTAGCTATTATAGCATGCATATCATCATTATGTTTCAATTACTCACAGCAGAGTTTTCCTGCTCTCCAAGAAGGACTCCCGACAAACTCACAAACACACATGTCAATCAGTTCTGTATATACCGCCTATGGGACTTGGGGAATTAGCTCAAATGGTAGAGCGCTCGCTTAGCATGCGAGAGGCACGGGGATCGATACCCCTGATTCTCCAAAAAATGCGTATTCAATTTCAGGGGTATGTCTCTCTGCCAGTGTGATGTTTTGAAGGCACAAAAGTTACTTGCTGCTTGGTCAGAGGATAGACCGAAGGACTATGTTGGGTAGGGCTCAGCAGTCAGCCAGTTTTGACCCTGATCCTTATCCAAACTGGAATTTTTCTGCCTGATTTTTGAGGAATCCGCCTGAAAACTTGCGGGGACCCTGTGGATCTCCATATACAGAGGGCTCTTTTCGGGAAACCACAAGGGCAGACGCAGACCGTTTTCCTGGATTGTCCGTCCCAAGTCTGTACTGCACAGCCTTAAGAATGAATGGCTTTTTCCCCAACCAATAGGGTTTAACACAGGTTGGGCTGGATTTGCAATTTGACTTGATTCAATTTGGGTTTCCAAACTCAAATGACAATTTTTTGCAGTATGCCAGACATTTGATTCGCCAAATTAGGCATTTTTAGGCCGAATCACTGTTGGTGATTGCGCCTGGCGTGTCAGAAGGGCGCCAACAGACTTGAGTCGGCGTGGAGCGATAAAGCTTGTTTAGAGCGTGAGCCCTTCTCTTGTTAAGAGCGAAGCGCCCTTTGTTGCCAAAGTAGATGGAGAGCCGATGCTCTCAGACAGATTGGTCTTGTTTAGAGTGCAGAGCACACCCTTTTCTTGTAAGAGTGAAGCGCCCTATACGAACGAGGCTATCGACCCGAGGTAGAACTTGAAGAGCTTCGCAGGCTCAAGGTAGAGGGTATGTTGACTCAGATAAGAATAATGGTTTTTGTTTGTTGTATTCGAGGGGAGAGAGAGAGCAGGCAGATGTGATCAGGATCTGCGATGATGCTTCTCTGGAGCTGCTGGGGCTCCCCCTTTTATACTGCAGGTGGTCTCAGGAATCAGACTTTGGTGATAGCCTTTTAGCTCTGAGAGATAGAGTTTAGACTTTGAGGAGTCAGGAGGCAGGCATGACATCATTGTTGCATCACGCTGATTTGGCCAGAACTTCCATGGAGTTATGTGTGCAAAGAAGTAAGTCAGGCTCCCTGTCAAGCTCCTGTAATCATTCCTATCAAATTGCAAGAGTGGAAGCACACTGATGTGGTCTACCCAGACTGGGGATTGAAACCACCTCTAAGCACTCGTACAGTGTCAGAGATTGAGAAAAGTGTAGATGACACTGGGATCAGCCCTTATGCCATCTTAACTTATCGTTACTCTTGAAGACAGGTCAGAGGATCTTAAAAGGTGTTGGTAATGTGTGCAAACTCCAACAATCACCCCTAATAGGGCAGACATTTGAAAAAATACTCATTAAAAAGCTTTGAATCAAACGCAAATGGCTGATTTTGGCAAACAATCATTTGAGTTGATTTGATTTGATTTTTTGAATCAGACCCAAATCAGACCTTTTTTTCATACAATTCAATTCATATTGTAAACAGTCTACTCTGAGTGAGTGAGTGGAAGGAGTGAATGAAGTGGAGATGTGTGTTTGTGGGTGGTCCTTCTCCCCAACTTGGAGAGAAAGGAGAAAAAACTCTGTTATGAATTATTGATACATGATGATGATACACACGCTGTAATAGCTGCTAGGCAAGCGTGACTGGCACAGGGTAAAAACCTCTCCTATATTATCTGCTTGAGCAGAGGAGGAGGAAAACTGTTGACACCGGGTTTCCGTTCCACTTAATACTCGGAGTATTTGTCATCAGCGCAAGCCAGCACCCAGGTCTGCATTGGCGGTGGCTCGCTCTACCATGGGCATTGTGAGAACGATAACTGACAGTCACAATAGGTTCCGGTCTGTCTTGTGCCTCTTGCTGCTAACCAGTCAGTTCCGCCTAACGCATATTAAGCCCTACAAACCAAGCTGATGAGGTTGAAAGAGTTTCATAACCAGAGGTAAGGTTTACCGCCAGTTTTACCAGGATTTTGCTGTTAGTTTTTTTTTCAGTTTCGAGACGGCAAGGGACGGCTTATAACTTGCCTTATAACAGAGTGTATGGGGTATGTGTGCAGAGCAGAGTGCACAGCAAGCAACCATCTATTGTATGTTGCAATCAATGGTAATCACTAAGGTTCCAAATCAACACATGACAGACGATAAATGATGCGACAAGGATAGGGCATTCCAGCATCAGTTTATGTGGTATCGCAGTACGTTATCGCGAAATTTATCACATATGGATGACGTATAATTAGTGTATCGCAGGGAATCGAACCTGGAACCGGATAACGATGGGCGGCTTTGTTACCATAACAATACGAGGTCAAATGTCATGAGAATGTGTTGATTTGAAACCTTAGTAATTGCCTTGACTGGGCTGTAGACAGAGTTGCCACCAGGGTGGTCTCATAAACAGGCCGTGGCGTGACAGGAACGACTGCAGGGGACAGGTGAAGAGTATGCTCCTCTCTCCAGCCCACCAGCTGTGCTGCTGACCCAGTTGAGGGGGATACCCTTGGGTGTGGCAGAGGATTTGTGAGTGACCACCAGGGACAGACAATTGTACATCTGTCTCTGTACCTATGGGAGGTGGAGCAGTTGTCTACAAAGGAGGTGGGGAGGCGGGAAGTGTCTGTCCTGTTCCCAGCTCGAGTCAGGGGAATGCTGCCTGTCAGGACTCAGACCCTCTTGCCCTACCTCACCAAGTCAACTTTAGCAGGAGGAAGCAGCTTTGCAGAGGAAATTTGGATTGACTACAACAGACAGGGTCAGAGACAGTCTACTAGTCTAGGCAGACAACAAAGGACAAAATTCAAATTAAGAAACAACACATAGACAAATGGAGCAGACACAGAAAGTGTACTATTTGTTCATAGTCCAGACGATTTGAGTACTACTACAGTCACAGTAGCACACTGGTCAGTAGGTGGTGTACATGCTAAGTGCCAGTGTTATGCTTTTAGTACCAGCTCTGTCCAACAACAGATTTAAACCTAAAACATGTAAAATCCAGCTTTGGCAGGTTGGGTAAGGTAGGAAGCCCCTCTAACCTGGTCAGATCAACAGTTTGTGCACATTGGGTTCTGGTTTTGGAGCACCCTGTCTGATAGTTGAGAGTCCTCAATTTAGCAATAGTGCCAGGAAGTTGTGCAAAAATTTTGTGGTTGCTGAATGTGTTTATACTGTATGAAGGGCAGATGGCCGAGTTGGTCTAAGGCGCCAGATTAAGGCTCTGGTCTCTCCGGAGGCGTGGGTTCGAATCCACTCTCAATACACTGCCAGGATCACCTTTCAACCCTGAGCCTTCATGATCTGCCCTTTCGGCCCAGTTTTGACAATTGAATGTAATCGGACTTCTATCTCCCAATTGCTGAGCACACCAATAAATCTCAGGGAAAATTGGAAGAACAATTGAAGTAATTGTGGAATGGGCAGAGCGCCAATGAGGTCCAATGGCTGCAGGCTTCTGCACCTTTTGACCCACAATTTTTGGCCTTTCAGGAATTGTTTCCTTACGAGAATCTCACCCAACCAATCGCTCTGACATTGCATTATACACCACACAATTAACCTTTTGAAAGCCCTGCACCCCCTCAATCACCCTTGAAAAAAATTCTGCTGGTGTGAGAGAGCAGTAGGCTGTCCTCTGTGGGGAAGCTCTGTTAACTCAGTTGGTTAGAGTGTAGTGCTAATACGCCCTCTTGTGACTGGAGGTACGCTAAAGTCACAGGTTCGATCCCTGTACAGAGCATGTGGATAAATCAGGTGACTGATTCTCTTGAACACCACACCTTAAGCTTAAGCTGCCCTTGGTTCCTTAACTCCAAAAGACTGAGCTAGTTTGAATTGTTGATCTGGTTTTAGCGCAAGGTACTGAGACCAAGAATTGTTGGTGGTCTGGTTGCTGGTTTAGCAGGCACCAGATGCAATGGCAGTGGACGTCGTCAGATGCGCTAGGAGGCGTAGGCGACAAACAGCAAGAAGTCAAATTGCAGGTCGACAAAACCAAAGCGAGTCATTGTCAGCAAACTGCAAATTGCAGTGGCTGGTAAAAACATTGTCAATATTTGAGGCCACAAAAGTGTATTCAATCAGTGGAATTCACAGCAGAAATTTTTCCTGCTGCTTTGTTATGTGCAAAGAAATTATTCTGGCTCAAAAATTATTTCAAGTCTCAAAAGTATTGTGATATATGTCATGATATTAATAGTAAAGTATCGCCATATTTTGGGCTATAGTATCAATTTGAAACCCTAACCCTAGTGGCTGGCAGCGAGCCGGCGGAGATCCTCCAGGTGGGTGGCAGATTGTCACACAGCCCAAGTCACTAGACAAAAATTGAGGTTTTGGAACCACACTTTCTGCAGGAAAAATTGAATGTTTTTATAGAAATCAGGAAAAATAAGCAAACAACTGCTCACTGATATCTGTGATGGGAGGACTGGAATTCTGTCCTTTCTTTCAATTGAGAATTTTGGACTTCTTGTGTAACATGTGTGCAACAAAAATCTTGATTTTTCATGCACTTTTGCTTTAATTTTTCTGCTTGACTGCTTTTCCAAAGACATCAGAAAATAAAGGAATTGTGGCTCCCTATGTCCTAGCCATTGTTGCACAAGTGGGCGACCCTGGGGCTTGCTGGGGATTGAACCCAGGACCTCCTCCACCCGAAGGAGGAATCATACCACTAGACCACAAACCCTCCGCCTCATTTGAAAGTAAATCACATTTGTACAGATTTGCCTTAAGGGCCCCAACAGCTACTGGCCCCAGATTCATTTCTTTCTTCAGGCAGTGATGCAGTTGACAACCTTTCACTAATCATGCACCAGCACGACTCCTAAACAAGTCCACGTTACTATGCCCCCCTTTCTGCGGCAGAGTATTGGTGCAATTGCCTATCTGCACATTCTGCTCCAAAAGCTTGAACACCAGCAGATACAGCAGATATCAGCAGGTTTTCTTTGGATGCAAGCAGATATACACAGTCAAATTTTGTCAGGAACAGGCAGGACAGGACAAGGCAGACAAGGAACTGAGAGTGATGATTGTATTGGAAACAATAATTCACTTGAGGGATGAGACAGGTCCCCCAATCCCCCTTTTATACCTTTTGAGAGTGTTCCTTGTCAAGACTCAAAGAAAGTTCCAGAAAGAGCAATTAGTAATACAATGATACCAATGATACCAATAACAACAAGACAAGTCAGGAAAGCAAAGAAGGTTCCAGAAGGTTCCACAAGGTTCCATGAAGGAATGTTCCAGAAGGTTCCAGAAGGTTCCATGAAGGAATGTTCTAGAAGGTTCCAGAGGTTTCCAGAGGGTGATTCATAACAAATTTGATATCTGCATCTGCTTATATCATTATCTGCCAAATGTCTGCAAGTCGGTTAGTAACCCTTGTCCATCTCTACCTGACCTGCATCCAGAAGCAGATATCCGGTATGTGTTGGTGTTTGACCACAACCTTTGTTGTTTGTGCTGGGACTGATAAGTGTGGTGGTTTTTCTCTTTTTTTTTTTCTTTTTTTTTTTTTTTGCGTGTGTTTCCCACAGACGTAGGACTTGCTCCCACATCACTTGACTGCCTATCCTGGGGTGCCTAATACCGCCATTACATCACCTAATGCATTGGGTCCTGGGATGTTCCCCAGTGTCCAAAGTGGCAAGCCTGCGTCTCTAACAGGCCCAGTATCCCTCTGACCAAATTGCTTTACGTCAGCACCAGCACTGTCACCGTCTGCCAACAATATGTGGTTTTTTTTGGATGACAGCTATATTCATTACTGGATTCACAGCTAGCCTCTGCCATGACAAACCCTGTGATTACGATAGTTGGATCTATGCTGTAGTTCCCCTCTGCTCGACACTATAGCTGGATTCGACCAAAGATCTCACCCTGGAACAGTCCCTGGCGACTGGGAAAGAGCTGGTCCAGCAGACAATTTTGGATTCAAAGATTGCAGCTCGTTGTGGAAGGCCAGAAACCTTGAGGCAAAAGTAGCTACTCCCATTTAGGGTCAGTTTGAGCTCAGTGACAAAATGTAGTGTGAAACCGCAAATGTCAGCAGTGCTGCGTTTGTGGACATTACAGACAAACAAGCCCACTGATTCTACATCAGGCTCCAGGGTGTGACAGACAACACAGTGGCATTGAGCAAACCATAAATAATAAACTTACAAAAGCCTTCAAATGAAGGCAAAGCACAGTGGATTAAAGTGTCTGCAGCGCAATTGGGAGGTGGGGGAGGGGTTGATGGGCAGGTGATCCCTTAAGAAAATGGGACTGTGGGGCTCCAATTGCGCAGACTTTTTGATCTGAAGCGGCTTGACACCAATGGTGACATCCAACAGAGACATGAGGGCAAAATTATTTACAGAGATATCCTGAAAATTTTGGTGAGTGAGACAGGGCCAGAGACTGTCAGCTGAAAAATTGCCAGAAATAACAAAATGCTGACAAACTAGTGATTTCTTTGTATTGGCAGGTCTGTCTGCGGTCCAGTCACTGACAGGAGTGTTGATTTCAACTTTGCAAGTGGGTCACTCACCAAGGTTTTCAGGATATCGCAGTAACAGATGGAGGAATGAGCAGAGTGGGATTCGAACCCACGCCCCTCTCGAGACTACGACCTGAACGTAGCGCCTTGGACCGCTCGGCCATCTGCCCCCATCCTCACACATCCCCCTTTTAATAATAGCGTGCACTTAGCCGCTCATCAAGGCAGTGTATCCATGAAGGATAATGGATACCGAGAAGGAACTCAATCAGAGTCTTTCCCCAGTACAATATTTACACAATGGCAACTACAAGAACATTGTCCTGATTTCAAATAATGCAGCGGGGAAGGCTGGAATACAGCCTTCTTGGCTCAGTTGGCAGAGCGTCTCCCTAGTACCAGGAGTGAATCTTGACGGCAGGAGAAGGTCACCAGTTCGATTCTGGTAGAAGGCATGGCTGGCAGGAAGTGGGCCTGTTCTATCCCATTGTTGAGCCTTACTGGCAGGGAGCGCTTTCTGCATTGATCTGCATTTCTGGGTTATTTTCCAATCAATCTGAAACCAGCCAGGAAGGAGGCTAAGGCTGGCTGGATTCAGACCAGATACTAAGAGCTCCGTATCCAAGAATACACACAGACATGGTGTTCTCATATCTGTTTAAAGACCCAGATATCTGGTGGAGGGCGGATGTCTGGACTTTGTCAGCAGATTGGGCAGATATTTGGTCTTTTTTGCATATCAGTGACTGGGAATTATCTGTGAGGCAGATGTGGGCAGTAACCATATCTGTCCACCACATCCGCCAGAGGTTTGGAGCAGATCCGGCAGAGATCCGGCCGAGGTCCAGTCTCCACTTTCTCAGATGCCAGCCTTAAAGGAAGCTGTTCTCCAGCACTGCCCATTGATTGTGTGCATACTCCAGAACTGTGTTCAAGTCATACCACTTGCACTTAATCAGGAAAGCAGTTTTGGTTTTTTTCTTTCTCCCCCCTTTCATTTACAGTGAGGCACAAATCTGCACCCAGCCTCTTTATAATTGTATGATGTTCCTAAGTGAGACACATTTGCCACAAGGCAAAGTCTCAGCACGGTAGAAGAGTCAGGCATGCTAGCCTATTTGTTTACTTGGCTAAACTGGTTGTTGTCGTTCTTCCCACAAGATTTTGCAAACCCCACGAAGTGTTTGCACTGGTCACATGGTGTAGTTGGTTATCACGTCTGTCTAACACACAGACGGTCTCCAGTTCGAGTCTGGATGTGACCAAATTCTCCTCTTTCTTGTCCCAGCTCTACTGTCTGCTTGTGGTGTTTGTGCTGTTGGCAAAAGATGGATGCTGGGCTGGTGAAGGGGTTTTGTGTGGGTTTCAGTTCCCAAATCAGGAAGGTGGACTCCAGAGCCCTAAAAAGGTATTGGACAGGACAGTGTGTTGAGGGCAACAGGCCTACTGTGCGTCAGGCAATAATTCTACCACTGAATCCACTGTTGGGCAGTGCCTATGAATATGGCAAATACCCAGTGTTACTCTGTTGACTAGTATCTCAGCCTTCTCCAATGCATTTTCCAGCAAGAACAGCAAAGTTGGTCAGTGTGCTCAGAGTGGACCACACCTGCAGCATTGCATGACTAGAACTTTGTTCCAAAAAGTTCCATTATATACACTCTGGTCTTTTTTTTCAAGAGCCCACCTGGTGGGGGGCAAATTCAAGGAGAGAAAGCCTGATCATTCCCAGGTGAGGCTCCAACATGACGCAACTCAGGTGTAATTGTGTCCTCCCCATGGCCAGAAAAAAGGGACAAATATTGCTGCTTTGTTTAAAAGTGTTGCTGTGCACAGATTGTAATCGACACTGCGCAGAAAAAACTGGGGGGTCTGTTGGTTTGTCCAGAAAAACTTTTCCCATTTTGTTTGAACAGCAATCCAAGCGTGACAGTTTTTGATGTGCTGCAAGGCAGCAAAGAATAAGTTAAAAAGTTTTCTTTTCTTTTTTGTCGCGATCTTTGTCAGGTCAGTCTCCTGCATTCCCAAATTGATTTTTACATTTAGTTTTGCCCATAAAAACAGTCAAGAACAAGAAAAGGTCTCGCCTTAGAGGTTGAACCACTCTTGCCACTGCCACTTTTGATCATTTTAGCTATGAAACAAGCTCTGTCTGGAGGCTCTGCTCAGGCTGTTTTTTTTTTTTTTTTTCTCCTGCACAGAAACAGTCTGGAGCAAAACAGCAATACCAATTTATTGGATCAACTTGTACCCATCAAAGCGAATTGCAATGAAGCCCCTCGCATCATTTATTTGCTATGCTTTGACAAAGCAATCACTGCCCAGTGTAGTTAGAAAAACAAGAGAAAAATACCTGCTCAGTGTCACCTGCCTCTGTTTGGTGGCAGCACCACCAACCAGCCTCCCCTCGACACTCCAGACTGATTGTGGGAGTCTTCAAGGCCCCCACCATCACAATTTCCACTGTGGGGAGACTGTCAACCCAAATGTTGAGGCCGCACCCGGATTCGAACCGGGGTTCCCAGAATCAAAATCTGATGTGATAACCCCTACACTATGCAGCCATGCCCAGGGCAGCAAACCGTAAGGACCATGTTTGTGGACAAAACTTCGCATCAGATCCTCTTTCCAAAAAAAAAAAAAAAAAAAGGAAAAGAAGAAAGCTTCCTTTTCTTCTTCATTTTGTTTCCTTCCAACATGCCCTTATGTTATTAGCACACAGAACTGAGTTCTGTTTGTTGCTGCCTGTTGTCTGCCATCACCTCGCTCCCCAGGCCTCGCACTGTATGGAGCGTCTAGCAGGCCACAAACCTCAGCGGTTTGGAAATGGCAGACCAGGCAGTGTTTAAACCTTCCACAACTTGAGGAGGGCAACCTACAGTGCCATTGTGCCAGTCTGTGCCACTGTTTTTCCAAATTAGATAACAAAACCCTTTGGGAAAGTTGCATTTTGAGGTCAAAGGATTGAATCAAATTGAATCACATAGGAAATGCAGTCTTAAGGATCAGAGTGAGTCCTTATCCTTTCCAAGGCGAGTTTTATGGAATGCAGGATATCTGGCAGTGGACAAGTCATGACAATCCATTGCACATAATTTCCATGGAGTGTGACATGAGTGGACTCCTTAGCTCAACGGTAGAGCATTCGACTCCAGATCGAAAGGTTGCGTGTTCAAATCACGTAGGGGTCATTTAAGACCTACTACACAGTCCATATATTTATTATTGACAGTGTTTGAGTTACTCAGTTCCAGCTCCCTTTCCGCCGCTGGTGCAGGCAATGTCTGGAGCCCAAAGCATGGATTCAACTTGGTTTTGTGTGACAATCGAGAAAGATTTCCCCAACTGCAACAATGAGCCCTTCAGCCCCAGGGAGAGTAAGGCTGTCGTCCGCTTATCTCTATTGGGGTTTTTTTTTCCTTTTTTTATTTTATTTTATTATTTTCACTAACTCCACCAAAAAAATTTGTAAAATCCTGCCAAAGTTGGCATAAAATACACATTGGAGAACTCCATATTGTGTCCAAAATCCAAAGAAATTTGATTGAGAAAGTATCAGGAAAAGGCAAAGTATCCTAATTATCTGCTTGTTGTTGGATATTTCAGATGATCTTGAATATTTCTTGAGTTTTCCATAAAACCATAAAATTTGTTGGGTTTTTACTGTAGACACACAATGTGGTATTTCAGTGCCCATTTTATGCCAACTTTGGCCAGATTTTACGATTTTTTGGCAGAGTTAGTACTGCAAAGAAACCAATTTATCTGAGATAAGCAGACTGCAGCCTTTACAGGAGAGTG
Organism: Zopfochytrium polystomum; assembly: GCA_025765615.1. Taxonomy (NCBI): domain Eukaryota; kingdom Fungi; phylum Chytridiomycota; class Chytridiomycetes; order Chytridiales; family Chytridiaceae; genus Zopfochytrium; species Zopfochytrium polystomum. Next base: position 51,282 of record JAIVFJ010000282.1, on the reverse strand, counting down.
GAGACTTAGTTTGGGTGAGGCTGCCCTCTCTATTGGCACTGAGTCTTTGGGGCAACAGTTTGCAATCCTCTCATCAAATTTTGTCACAGTTGGATGCAGAATGTGAAGGTAGGAAACTGGATCAATAAACTAGCAGTCTTTTGACTTCTAGTACCACTGACCAGCGCCAGTTATGTTTCCAACAGGAATCTGGCCTCAGCTACTTGAAGGAGACCAAAAAGTGGGAAACAATTGCAACATAGAACACTGCCAAGCCCCAGTAGTTGTAAGAGTATTTGAGCTGTGGCCCATGCTGAAGCCTTTCTCCTGGGCAATGAAGGTTCAACCACAGACAAGCATGGGGACTGCTGGCTGATGCAAAAGAAGAGATTATCAGCAGTTGGCACCACCACGCAAATTGCGTCACACGTGGAGCGCATGTCAGTTGCAGGAGCTTGGAATGAACAAATGAGCATTCAGTGCTGAGTATAGTGCATCCGACCACCCAGGTTCGAACTGGGGACCTCATGATGGCACCAGGCAGAAACCATTACAGTCATGCGCTCTTCCAACTGAGCTATGGTCGGAGCTTGCAGATGGGCTGCAAACTGGTCCTCCGACTTGCAAGGTTATTGCACAAGTACCAGTGACAATACTCAGTGTCTGAAGGCAGTGCAGGAAAAGGTAAGGGGGAGGGCATGGGCCGTAGCAATTGGCCGTGCAGCTGGATATACGTCGAATGCCAAGAATGGTCATGCAGTTGACAACAAAGGTGTGTAGTTTAAGGTTTGGGGGCTCAGTTAGGTTAGGTCAAAAGGGTCCATTTCCTGATATAATCCTGAAAAAAAAATCCAATTCAGAGGAACCAGTGGAGTGATAACATCACGGAATTGATTCAACGTTGCTAAGGGTGTCCATGCTGACAACCATCAGTAGTCAGTAGGTGCTACGGAGATTGCACTTTTGCAATGCTATGTTGACCCTTATCCAACCAATGCATTTGTGTCTTACGTTCTTACGTAGCATGGACACTATCTGCTTGAGTGGAGGAGGTGGAAAACTGTTTTCGCTGGGTTTCTGCTCCACTATACTCGGAGTCTTTGTCAACAGTGCAAGCCAGTGTATCACAATAACTGACAGCCACAATAGGTTCAGGTCTGTCTTGTGCCTCTTGCTGCTAACCAGTCAGCTCTGCCTTACATGAAAAGGCCAGCCCAAAGGTGTTCTTGGTTGTGGCTGTGTGGGTGTTGGCAACACAAAACAAATTTCAGCAAACTGCACAATGGTTTTCCATGATAGATACCTTGTTTCTGCTTTTTGCAGAATCAACCCTAAAGGTCAACAGAGCTGACAAGCATGGTGTGTGCAGGGATATCAGTATCCTAAACTGATCATGAGACAAACACTGGATTCTTATTGTACCACATATCTGTCACACCCAAATGATGGGTGCCATAGCGCCACTGGAGCATTACAGATATCCTTTGTTTCGGATTTTTTGGTTCCAGCACCTTGAAAGGGACCTCACATGATAAGTGGAGCCAGCCAATCAAGAAGTAATTTCCAACAGGGCATGAAGTGGGCTATTGGCAACAAGGGCTTCAGCTGTTGGTTGGAAAATTTTACAGAAACCTGAGATCCTAAAAATCTCTATAGACATTGTAAATACAAGTGTGAGGGAATAGTGCAGTCCCAGTTAGTATAGTGGCTAGTATCACCCCCTGTCACGGGGTAGACCCGGGTTCAATTCCCGGACTGGGAGTACGGTTGAGGGTTTCTGTGGCGAGCACGCAACTGGATGGCTTGCAACTTTGTCCCCTTAAGTGATCCTCAGATGATGCTGAGGGGAAATTTTCAAGGGCAACCTGCTTTAGCCCAATCATCCAGTTGCTGTACAGCAGTGCTGGCACGTGTAGGAGCTTGAGCCTTGGATACTCCAGGAATTCCAGGACTTGCCACTGCCAGTATTTTAAAAGAGGGAGATTAAGTTATGCAGGCACTATTCCTGCGATTCAGAACAATGGTATGGCTGAGCGAATTCCCCTGCTGTAGAAGAAGATTGTACTTCCTTTTTTGTCCTTACAAATGCTTTTCCTTTCCCTATTTCAACAATGAGAAATAGAAAAGATCTCATGGTATCAGAAACCTTGCCGCTTTGGCTGCTTCTGCATCAACTCTGTGGCAGCTCCTGCAGGCCAGTCTGCCAGTTGCCTGCCAAGCCAATCTCTCACAGTTTCTCGACTGCCACATTGTTGTTCTGTAGCCAAGACACAGCCACACTTTGCCCAGGCACCCACACCTTTGGGGAGGAGGGGCTGCTGTGAAACATGAGTAAATTGGGGTTCCCACTGCACAGTGCGCACCAGCCATAAGAAACGAATGGAGTGGGGTCACTGATTCTCTTTCCCCTTGACCCTTCCTTCAGAGACCCAACAAATATAGCACAGTAGCAGTGGCACCACACTGCACCAAACACCAGGGAGGACAGTGGAGTCACATGTTGGACTTCTTTGGTGATTGGTCCTTTTCTTGCTTTTGATGGAAACATGAGAGGAGTGGAGAAATAAAAAAACGAGAAAAATTTGCAAGGACATGTCCAATGTAATTCACAGTTTACAGCTACCGCAGGAGCTTGCAGCACCGCCTTGCAACAGCCGGGAATCGGACCCGGGTCTACCGCGTGGCAGGCGATAATTCTACCACTGAACCACTGTTGCGCTGGATGTTATTGATGTCGTTTTAGATTGATCACTAATCTACTTATAGGTACTGGAGAAAAAGTTTCTTTGCAGTGTTGCTGGAAGAACACCAGGGTCCCAGAAAGAGCCCTCATTCCATGGACCCACCAGTGTCCTTTGCTTACAAGAAATTTGATTGGTGTGTGGATCAGTTGCAGCACTTGTGCAACGCATCTCTGCAAGATGGCTGCAGCCAATCATGCATCAAACTCTACCAGCCACAAGAATATTTAAAAGCAGCTTGACTGAAGGAATAAGCAAACAACACAGGTGCGTAAACAAAGGCAAACTATGTGATCAGACACAACAATCACTGTCAGCACAGTAACACCAACCTCATGAAGATCTTCAAAATCCAATTGCGAGCGCAATCAGTAAAAGCAGCTTTGACTAACCATTGCGCTGACCGGGAATTGAACCCGGGGCTGATGCTATCTCCCACGGGTGGAAGGCGTCTATTTTACCACTAAACTACCAGCGCCTTTTTAAGTCACTTGGGGTTGTCGTTCCAGTACCCATCCTGTTGCCAACCAATGCCAAGCATCACGTTCCTTCCAATGTTTGCCACCATTGGCAGCACTTTAGCCAGCCATCTCACCCATAGTTAGGAGCTCAAAAGCACTTGTTCATACAGGTTTGACAAATGGCCAATGCCACCAGTGCCAAAGTCGTGCAAACAACAAACTGGAATCAACAGAAGGTCCTTGGAGGCAGAATGAGGAGCTCTACTGAGGATGGAGGTGGAGCAGCTCAGGTTCCAAAATCAATACAATTTCGCTATTTGTGACAAAAAGGGCCTTAACGGTATTGAGTTGTGTAGTAGCTCAGTGGTGATGGCACAGCCTGAATCTGTGTGCTGACCCAGAGCCCAGCAGAGGAGCAGCAGTGTGGAGGAGCAGCAGTGTGAGCACCTCCCCTGTGCTCCCCAGTGTGCCTCACCAGGAGAACAATCTTCCTGCCATATGTCTGTACAGAATTGTCATTTCTCCTTTCAAGGAGAAAGTGCTCCAACCAGCCAGTGGAAGGGAATGGGGTGCTCTGGGTGAGAGTCGAACTCACGACCTTCGGATGACTGTGTGGAGGAGCACCTGTGCAACCAGGTGGTGTCATGTATGAGACCGACGCTTTAACCAACTAAGCCACCAGAGCCATCGCATAAGTGGGTGCACTGCATGTGTTGTCGTGTGCCTGCCATTTTCTCACTTGTTTTAGTGGAACATGGCTGGAGGATTCTCCTCATGCCACGCAATCAGGATGCAAGTTTTGTTAGCTTTTGCTATTCCCAGATCGTCTAACGGTCAAGATTCCGCCCTTTCACGGCGGCGATCGGGGTTCGATTCCCCGTCTGGGAGCCATCAGTTGGACTTCACTTGCTGGACAGAGCTTCCACTTCCAGGCTCAGACTCCAGTCCTGGACTGGCTTGGCGTTCACTTGACTGCCACTGGCTGCTTTTTTTCTGCTAAGTCACTTCAAATTGTTTCTGTGCTTTTTTCCTAGGATCTGATTTTGTTAGAAATTGAATACTCCATCACGCAAGCCAGTTGACGTGAATGAACAAACAGGAAAAGTGATTGTTGGTGCAAATTTCAGACCCTGTCCATCCCACAATCAACCCACCTCTGCAGTATTTCACCAGGCACGCCCATGGATCCTTACTCAGGTGCCTGCTTTAGAAGCAGGAAATGTAAAGCCACCTCTGAATCAGTCTCATCTGGACCTGTTGCATGCACTCTCTGGCATAGGTGTGAGAATCTCCTACTTCTCCTGGCAGACCATGGAGCGTGGCGCTCCAGGACAATCCCTCTGGAGAACAGGTCGAGACAAAGTGTGGGGCTTGACAGCTGGGTGTGAGGAAGCAGCACTGTGTGTGGCGGCAATCAAGCAGGATGCAATAGTGTTGTGGCAAATGTAATGGCAAAGCAGCAGTGATGCAGCAACAGAAATCCTCCTTGAGCTGACAGGGATGCTCTCTATGAGCTCAAATTTTTGGACGCCCCTTTCTCCTCTGCCACTCAAAAATTCCCAAACTGACAAAAAGCACAAGCACACTTAGGCAAGCTGGTGCTTTCCAACTTGGCACCATTTCTTTTCATGAAAACAAACCAGGAGAATCACCTTTTTGGATGATTTAAATTTTGTGTTGGGCCATTGGCAAGCCAAAGCCAGGGACTGAAGTTGTCTGTGGATCAGTGCAATATCAGGCTGCTGCTGCACATCCAGGTTTGGAGCTGCCTGCAAGTGGCACTGGTAAGTACGAATTGAAAGTGGCCTATTGGCCAGGAGGCACAGACAACGTGGCCGAGCGGTTAAGGCGACAGACTAGAAATCTGTTACGGTTTCCGTGCGTCAGCCACCTGTCCCTCGATTCCCTAAACTCCTTGTTGTGTACTGGATCCCAGTGTACACGCAGAGCTTCCCTAGCTTGCCTCCGCACCTGCGCCATCTGCATGCGAGTCCTAAGACCCGCCCTCCTATCATCCACTGTCCCTGCTTCCATCAAATAATCTGCCTCCTGTTCTGCTGTGGTTCCTGAAGCATCCACAAAGTCCCTCATTCCAGCGCATTCCACTCGAATCTTTGCAATCAGCCTAGCAAGCTTCATCCCCAGCTTCTTTGAAGCCACCCTCGTCTCCTGAGGAATCTTATCTGCGTCATTGGCTGTGTAGGGCGCCCAGAAAGTCAGAGTCTGCAGCAGCAGATCCAGCACTGTGATGTTCCTCCTCACCTGCTCCAGGCTTGGGACGCACTCAGGGTGGTCCGCCTCCAGGAGGCGGCGCACACCTGAACACTCCAAAGCGTGATTCCTGTCCAGCTCTGCATCACACTTCTTACACGTCTGATGATAGGCCACACGGCCTCCCATCCAAGCCACAAGGCATCTCAACCACCTCCTGTTAAACATTGCACCAGAACGAACCACCTGGCAGGGCCCCCGGTGAGGGGGGACCGCCAGGGGTGCCGCCACTCCAGTCAGGGTGGCCTTTTCCTTATACTTCTCAAGTGACACAGTGTGCATCTTCTGCATAGCAACAGCATCAATGTTCTTGGGCTCAGATCTGGTAACTTCAAGGTCATACGGATAAGTCCTGTGTCTGACAAACGGAATCTGTGCCAAGGCCTTCTGTGGCACCGACCCAAAATACAGATCCACATCCGGTGTGACCTAATCCTAACCTTAATCCTAACCCTGCACACATTGCAATTGGCAAGCAGGGATGGGCAAATACCGGTCCTTCAGTGGTGGAAGGACAGTGGTCTCGAACTCAAATATGATGCTGGAGCCATGGATGGGGCCAGTTGTAACGGCCACACAGCGGTGCTGCAGTGGTGGAAAGACAGTGGTCTGGAGCTCCGCTACGAGTGGTCAATGTCCCTTGCCAGTGGAAGAGGACACCTTGATGTCTTGCAGTGGTGGAAGGACAGCAGATTACTGCTCAAGTACAAGGGCGCCATGGATGTTGCATCTCATTATGCTCGCATTGAGGTTCTCCAGTGGTGGAAGGAGAGTGGCTTGGAACTGGAGTACACGGACAGGTCGCTTGTGAATGCAAGCATGGTCGGAAGCTCTGTTTACGAGACAGGCGACCGAAAAAGCATTCCTGTCCTTCAGTGGTGGAAGGATAACGGGCTCCCTTTGAAGCTTTCGGTTGATGGTTTTCAGTGGGCGCGGAACCATGGGAAGCGGGAGGTTGTTGTCTGGTGGGAAGCAAGCGGGCTGCTGGATCCCACTGCAACGTGATTCCATTTCCTTGTGTGTGTGTGACTACTAATAGAAGAACATTTGCTGTACCAACCCAACCAACATCGCTAATGATTTCTAGAAGCTACGTTTACCTCATTCCAGAAGCACCTGATTTCGAACAAATTAAGAGTCACAGCACCGGAGCTAAACTCACGAAAACGGAGAATCGATCAGCTCAAACGGTTCGGGCGCCACTCTGTTAGCGTAATCATGAACTGTGCTCAAGGAACCAAATTGCGCTGATGTGCCCGAGACGCCGGATGGCTCCATCGCTTAGTCATCAACGGGCCACTGCCCTTCGGCGGGTAGTAGCTTGTTAATGCGTTGTTCCGAAATTCTATTACTCCACCAGTCGCAGAGTTTTCTTGAACGATCTTGCGCAGCGGCATCTCGGTCCCGGCTGGGTGTGCGTGCCAGCCGCCCAACAGCTTGCCGCATGCGCATCAAAAGGCTCAGTCCTGTTCGTCTACTCACACACGCGACCGCTTTCGGCTTCGCCTTGGTGCGACCGGACCACCATTCGCACGGCCAACCATCGACTCTTAACCCAATTTGTTTGCTGAATACTTTCCAACCTAAAGAGCCAAACCAGCTTGCCCGCTTTCAAAACCCCACAAGAGCTCGCGGCAGAACGTGCGAAAAGCGTCGACGCCGTTTCAGGCTACGGCATTGCTGCGTTACTAGCTGCAATGATCAAGCTAGACGAGTGGCAAGAAAGCGCCCGCCAGTGTTCAAAATCAATCATAAAGCGATCATGAAAAACGTTGATCGCGTTTTAGCCCTTTCGCTTATCATCGAGGTAGTCGCCTTCAATATAAAAAATAGAAGGTCATCCTTCCCCGTCACCCCTCGCCGACGCCGGTATCCCACCACCACCACCTTCATCCCCGCCGCCGCCCGCCTCGACCCCCGTCCCAGCCCTCCCCCCACCCTTTCCCCCCGACAAGAACGACACGGGCGCAAACGCCGCCGCCGACGTCGGCGGCACGGCCGCCAGCGGACTACCCCCCGGCATCACCCCTCCGTAAAAGTACGGCGGCGCGCCGGCGCTCGCGAGACCCGCGCTGCTGCTACCTGCCGCCGCCGCCGCCGCCGCCGTCTGACCAAATCCCAACGTCGACGAGGAAGACGAAGGAATAACAAGCGGTATCGGGAAGCTCCCCCCCCGCGCTGTGAGTATAGCCACAGTCGCCGCCGCCGAGGCCGGGAGCTGCGTCGGAGGCGAGGACGACGCGTGTCGGCTCCGTCGTTCAAACAGCCGACGTGCGAGGAGCTGCTGCGTATGCGGTTGCTGCTGCTGCTGAACCGAACCCTGCAGCGGCTGCTGCTGCTGCTGGAACTTTGCCTGGTCCATGGGCATTCTGTGCGCCAGCGGTCCAACCCCGGACGCGATCGACAGCAGCGGATCCCCGGCGCCGCCAAAGGCCCGCTGGTGGTACTGGCTCCCGACCGTCGCGTCCTGGTTCAACGTGCTAACGCTGCCCCTCCGCGCCAAATCCGCGTGCTGCAAGCTTTGCTGGTGTCGATTCACCGCCGCCGCGATGCCGGCCGTCAGACTGCTCTGGCCCCCCGAACCTGTATCCGTGGACGCGAGGGAGGCGATGGAATGCCGTTTCTGGAACATGAGCTGCGGCGGTGCTTGGTGCATCTGGGAGGGGGCCACCAGCTGCGGGCCTGGGAGGTGGCCGGGGCGGGATTGGTGCGGGAAGGTGGTGGTGTGGTACGGGCTGCGCGGGGATTGGGCGGTGTGGGAGGGCGGACGATTGAAGAACGATTGTTGCGAGATGGGCGCGATCGTGACGGGGCTGGCGCCGTACTGCTGCTGCTGTTGGTGGTATTGGCTGTGCACGGGGTCGGATCCGCTCCAGGTCGGGAAGCGCGCGTGGGACCCTCGCTCCGTCGTCGCGCTCTTTGGCCCGAAATGCGACGAGGACGACGGTCCCCCGGACTTTCCGTGTATCCGGTCGCCCAAATCGTGCGTCACGATCCGTGCGGGCGGACGCAGGCCAAGGGACGACACGAGCGGCTCAGGCGGGTTATGCGCCAACTCGTCCATCATGCGCATATGGTCCACCTGCGAATCCGAGTCCCATCGACCGCGGACACCCAAGTTGCTCGGGATCGAGAACCTCCGCGACAGCTGCGGCGAGCCGGAGAGTGAGTGACGGCTGGACCCGTCGACGGACGCGGCGTCTGCAATCAGGCCGGTCAAGTCGTAGCCCATGGCGCGGAAGGGTGCGTATCCGTTCTGCCGATCGTGGAACGAAGCGTCCATGCTACCTCTCGAGGTGCGAGACGCGAGCGATTTCTGGTCGGCCGCCGAGCGTCTGTCGATCTGCTCCCAATCTGCGGGGAATAGCCCGTCGCTGGACAGACGAGGGGCGAGCGCCCGTTGGTCGCTGACTGGGACTCTGTGGGGACGCTGTGAGTGCTCTCTCTGTGGGACGCAGTGAGGACATAGTTTTTTTTGCCCTCACGTAAAACCATAACAAAATCAAAAAATTGACAAAATACAATTATCGCGGCCGAGGGGAGGGGCGAGGAAGGCGAGGGAAAAAAAAAAATTTGTCTTGTCTTCACCTCATGGGTTTGGGCCAAGGGAGTTGTGAAGGGCGTTACGGTAGTGTCAAGCGTCGAAGGGAGAAAGAAGGGAAGTATCACTTCCAAGGTTTCCTGAGCGAACAAGAATAGGAGGAGGAGCTGTGGGAGCCGTAGTTTCAGTTTCAAGATCCTCCAGCGTCTGAGTTATGATGGGCGTTGGTCTGAGCGCAACAGGCAATCTGGTGCAATCACGATCGAGTAGGAGAGTTGACGAGGGTCAGATCAAGGTCAACGGCAAACAAAAGCGGGTGGACATTGAGAGATAGTGAGCGGGATCGGGTTGGATCCACGAAAGGCAGGTGGTAATGCGAGAGGACACCAACCGGCGGCAGAGAGAGAGTGGATCTTGCTGGTGCAAACAAAATCAATTTTTCCAATGATTTTCCAATGATTTTTATTCAAAAAAGCAAAATAAACATTGAATCATGTCCTCTCAAAATCCACACGCTGCCGCTTTCCGCTGCTTCTCGTCGCTCGCTTCTCTTTGTCACACGTCTCCTTCTCGCCTGAACAACACAGCAACTTGAACTCAGAATGGGAGAAGTTCCCATTCGCCTCACCCTTGGATCCCCACTTTTGAACAAACTCCGCTGTATTGTCCTGGAAGTGATGTTTGAGGCACTTGAAAATGGGTATCACCTCGTTTCGCACAGAAGTGCGTACGGAGTCAATCAGTTCAGAAAGATCTGTTGGCAGTTGATCATACAGGCTCTGTATCAGCGCGAGTTTCTCAGCCCCTGTCTTCGCCTTCGACAGTCCCGATCTGCCAGGCAGATCGCAACCACCCCCACGTTTCCGCTTCCTTGTCGGAACTGAATCTGGTACAAAGGGCGGGACCGCAACAGAGATTGGGAAGTTGAGCGGGATCGCGACTGAAGGAGGTATCACTAAAGAACAAGATGCTTGGGCTGTGTTGTTTCCAACGGCAGCATTCTCAAAGACTGAGAGTCCTGAGCAGTCCGGCCTGAAAGACGAGGATGAGAGGGAGCGGGTAATTCCATCTAGTTGGGCATTGCTTGAAGTGAGCGAATCCATCATTGGCCCTGCTGCAACAGCTGTCACACCAACAGACTCCATCCCTTCCACAACTGACGTAGGTGCCACTGCTGTCATAATCGTACCAGCTTCTCTTATTGCGATTGGTGCTTGCGCTGGTTGCGACGTCAAGATAGATGGCGCTGGTGACAAAGCACTTCGAGCTTGAATGATTGCTCGTTGTAGTAGTGCTGCCAGTCTCTTTGCGGTTTCTGGGGCAATGTTTTGCAACTCCCGCGTGATCTCGTCACCAACTGAAATAGGCTGCTTGTAATTTAATGCAGATTCGAGACAGTAAAGAATGCTCCGGTGCGGGTTGTTCAGGCTGATGCAGCAAAGCTCTACAAAAAAATAATAGGCTGCGGCAGAGAGATCCTGGTCGAAAGGGCGGCGTGCGTTTGCTCGTGGGACACGTTGGTAATCATTTCGATTTGAATGCCATGTTGCAACCAGCGATCGCGTGTCCTCTCCTGTTCTTTTGGACAGTTCGAGAAGAAAAGCTGCGTCCTGCTTGTATTTCTTTGCGTCAATGTACGATTTATGGCGAGCGCAGTGCATGATTTCCGCTTCGCTGCCGCCTCCCCAAATTGCAAGAACATAGCCAGTCTTTCGGATTGAGTGGCTGCCAAATTTTCCTTCTCGCTTGATGACTTCAGCACAAAGGGTTTTGAAGTAATCCTGAAATGAGCTGTACGTTAAACAATCCTTTTCGGAGCAGTGCGACCCGCGATCACTACGCCTCAGGAATTCGGCCGAGGGAAAAAGGTGGCCGCTTTTGAGCCCTGACATGTGAATGTATAGTAATAGATGCCGAACAGGACATAGAGAGGGATTTTCGTGGTCAGCCCAGAGGATGAGATGGACAGGCTGATGGTCCTTTTTTCCCTTCACTTTGATGCAAAGACCCTCTATAAAATTGTCCTGAAATATAGTCAGGTCCCAATTGATGCAGTTGTAGTCGAGTTCCGAGCTAAACTGAAGATCAAGTAATTCTGCGCTCCGTAGAAACAGCTTTGCGCCAATGAGAACCATTGTCCATATCATAAGCTCCCATAGACTATTCCCACTCAATAGCCGTCGCCGAACGTCGAGTAATTCCCATGGTGTTAGGCCAGTGTCACCTTCAGCCACATAGGTTGCTGCAGCGTCTGAACTGTTGTGAAGAGCATCTCGAACGGTGGAGCAATGCAGTGGGTTTCCCATACGATAAAGCATAGGTCGAAATCGGTGAGCGTGGCAACCTGTGCTGGCGGCAGTCGTACTTGGCTCATGCTGGTGCACCGCTGGCAGTTCTGGTTCTTGCGTTGGTGGAGTTTCCAAGGCCTTGCACCGTGGGCAGTCTTCAAGAAATGGACCACCTTGATTGCGAGATCTGTGAATGCCGCTTATGACTGACACAAAGGAGTTTGCTGACATTGGGTCGTTCCAACCACCCTGGCACATAATTGGTTGGCCGTGAACGACGTCCACGATAGCTGTGCCGGCAGGGTCGAGGAGAGGAGTGTTTGGCGGAGATCTCTTGTATGTGATGAATGATGCTATAGTTTCAGGCTGCATTGATGGGCAGATAGGTGTCGGAGGCGATGCCAAAAGCATTAATAAACTCTCATGGTCGCCGATAAGAGCGCAAAAGTGTTGAAATCCTAAAAAACAAGGATCATTCGTCGCGTGCTCATCCATGCATCTCGCCACCTCAACAACACAGCCATCCTTCAACATGAGCGGGGGCTTGTCACAGTCTCTCCCAAAAAAAAACAAAAACAAAAATTTCTTAAAAAAAAAACTTGATCTCCTTACCTTTCATGTGCTTCCGATAGTTGCGAAGAGTATTTAAGGAGACGTCTTTTTGCCCGTGAAAGGGAACTTTCTTCGCGCCAGGTTCTAGCTGCAACCGCTTTAGTGCTTCTAAGATGCCTCCCTCCATCAGAGCTTCATATTCCGGCTTAATTCGAAAAGGATCTTTCGTGCCTGAAGAGTGCTTAGTTTTGGTGGTTTTAGGAATTCTCGATGAACTTGCAGCGGTGCTTTGGATTGGCTCCCTTCCCCCAAGGCTTGCTGTCAGAGCACCAATATGCGAGCTCCTCGCAACAGAGTTTGAAGAGTTCGGAGTGGGCGTGTTCAACCTGTGCAAATCTGTAGTAGCTGGTGCTGCAGAACTGAGGCTTGCTACAACGACTTGAGGTGCTTCTACAATCAATTCAGAAGCGACTGTCACGTTTGTGGCTGCGGTCACAGATGGCACGTTGTCTAGTGTTGCTGTGAATAAATTCTTGTTGATGCGGAAATGACGTTGTGAATCAACTCACTTTCATTCAGAGTGCCATCGTAATCGCCGTCGTCATCCAAATCTTCAGCAAAGTAATCTCCGAAGTCGTCATGTTCATCCTCGGAGTACCCATCGTCCTTGGTTGCAGAGTTTGTGGTTCTCACATCGACGCGTTGCATTCGCCTTTTCGGACTTCGAACTCCGACAAAGGTGGTCGTTCTGGTGGTGACAAGGAATTGAATGGATGACAAGGAAGGAATGGCGAGGAAGGGGCGAGGAGAGACGAGGTAACCTTGTCAATTAGTGATGACAAATCCTCGCCAAATTTGTCAGCCTCAAACTCCTACGACAAAAAAAAATATTGACGGACTCTGTCTGTGGGAACGCTGTTGGGGGGCCTGCTCTGTGGGACGCAGCTTCGTTTTTCTCTGTGGGAACGCTGATGAGAGGCGCTCTGTGGGACGCTGTGAGGGCGCTCTCTGTGGGACACTGTGAGGACATAGTTTTTTTTTTTGCCCTCACATAAAACCATAGCAAAATGAAAAAATTGACAAAAAAAAATCAATTTCCGGAATTGGCAGAGTCTGTGGGAACGCTGATGGGAGGCACCCTCTGTGGGAACGCTGATGAGGGGGCGCCCTCTGTGGGACGCAGTGCGGCTTCGTTTGTACTAATCGGCTTCGTTTGTACTAATCGGCCCGCCGGACGGATATGTCTAGGTTTTCCCCATAGAACAGCACCAAATCAACATGGAATTGCTGTTGCACTAGGTAATGTCCTCTCGCAATGAAGCGACCCGACAGTTGGAAGGGGGGGTAGGGGGAGATTTGCATAGTCGGTCCGGACCCTTTCCCCAAATGCTTTTCCGTTCTTATTGGGAACGATTCATCGTCTTTCCTGTTTTACCATAAATTTGTACAGAAACGAAAAAACTGTCTTCCTTTTTTTCCCCTTTTTTCCTCTTTCTGGTCAGTTGTGTGCAGCCTCCAAACTTTTCACCAACTTTTCAAGGTATCTTGAAACAGATAAATGCAGCCCCCATTTTACCACCCTGTTGGGCGGTCTGACTCTGGTTTTGTAGCAATGTTTTTCTTTCATCTCAACAATGACTTTTCAATGGAAACAGCAATATTCAACATTCCAACCAATTGCAGTATTATGCATTTTTGCACGAAACTGACTGACACCACCCATATGCCAGCCAAAGTGTGCAAAATTTTGTTGTAGATAGAACCGCACAGAATTTTTGTAAGTGTGACTAAGGTTTCAAACCCATACATATCATTGATAAATCACTTTTGAATATAGTAATTAAATTTAAAGCTCCTTGTTCCTCAAAATTGACGATGGATGAAATTTGAAGCTCTGGGAGGCCTCACGTCATTGCACAGAAAGGGGATTGAAGAATGGTAAAAGGGGGCGACATCAACTAAAGCAACAAAAAGTAAACAGGAAAGAAAAGGGGTGTGTCCTCTATGCTCTGGCCCAGTCAGCATAAAGAACACAAGGAGCTCTTTTATGATGCAGAGGACAGGACAAAGGTTTGCTGTTATGCAGGATAAATTATGGGAAAGTTTAAAATTAGAATTTTCATGGTGGTGGGCCTACTATGTTGGTAATTGTCAATAATTATCTCAGGGAGCGCTTGTAAAACCCCAGTTAACTACTGACCCATGAGATTAGAAATGTCATAGGCCACCTAAAGCTTTTGGGTTGCGTCTACAACCCTAGCAGGCACCAAACGCCACTGCCGCAATGCAGATCCTCACACTGGCAGCCAGCAACTGGCAAACCACAGGCTAAGGATCTAAATCAATACAATATAGTGACATTTTTGGACCCATATTGGTGTTGTATGGCTTGGTCCAGTGGCTATTTACCTGGCTATTTACCTGGCTATCTATATTGATGTCTGGTTGTAGATTTGATTTCCTCCAGAACAAATGAAAGTAGACTTGATGCCAATAAATATCAGAGTATTGCCATTGTCACCTGGGAGAGTTTCTGCAGTTTTTTCACATAAGGATTTTTGTGATGTGATCTATGCAATATTTCTTGGGTATCAGGATATCAATTTCAATCCTTAGTTACTTCCAGCAGCCTCCAATTATTAGAGGACGACCATGCACCTATGGCAAAATTCAGGACCCCTAATGGCAATGGAGGGTAACAGCCAGACCACTCTTGCACTGTTTTAAATGCCCTCCAACGACAACGGCAGGACTCGAACCTGCGCACCCAAAGAGTAACAGATTTCGAGTCTGTCGCCTTAACCGCTCGGCCACGTTGTCCACAGGGACAGGAGAGCACTGTAACTGTATTACCGCTCTATGCTACGCAACTGTTGGCAGAAAGCCCTCACCTGGAGTGAACTGCTGTGTCATGAGACAGCCAAACAGAAGCCAAGCATCCTGAGACATGGAGGGAGGAAGAGATAGCATCAAGAGATTGAGTGTATTGGAACGCGCGACCAATGGGTGGATAATCAAAGGGCAGGGAAGGTTGGGTGAGGAACGTTCGTTCTGCTGGGGTGAGGGTGGAGTCAAGGGCGTCGAGGTTGTCCTGTAGGTTTGGGAGAGCTGTGTCAACCGTTTGGGCGAAGGCACGTTTTTGATCCTCTGAAGCCTGTGCAGGCTGGATAGTACGTCGACGGGTGGGGGTGAAGGGGAATGTTGTGTATGGGCAGAGGGCAAGTGTGATAAAGCAAGGAAGGTGGTCGGAGATGTCTGGGAGGTTGGGGTACTCTTCAGGGGAAGCGATGTTGGAGGAAGCAAGATGGTGGAGGAAGGTATCGGAGACCCAAATGCTGTCAAGGCGTGAACGATATGTTGAGTTGGTGGAGGAGTGAGAGAAGGCGGAGAGGTTGGGGTGGGTAGTGCGAAAGGTATCCGATAGGCCACTGGCTGACAGGATAGGGAGGAACCTGCGGCGAGAGGGTGGGATGGGTTCAGCAGTATTATGATCGAGGGGTGAGATAAGAGCATTCCAAGTCACCGAACCAGTAAGCTGGGTGATGTTGGGCAGAGTCGTGATTGAGGAGGTTGGTACACCACTCTTGGAGAGGTGTGGTTTCTGGGGACAGCCGAGAAGCAGGCCAGTAGATAGAACGGAAGAAGAGACGGCGATTGTGGAAGGAGAGGGTAATGGCAAGTCCTCTGGTGCTGTGTTGGCTGATGTTGGTGACGTGGCGGTAAAAGGAAGACGCCAAAATGAAGCCGACCCCAGCAAGTTTCGACGTTGAAGCGTCAGTGAAAATACCCATGTAGTTATTTGAGGAGTGTTGGCAGATTGCATGTGTGGCGTTAACAGCAAAACAGCCAGTCTCTTGAAGTGCGAGGATGATTGTGCCAGTTGATGTCATCCATTCCAGTATTGAAATACATTTGGAGGCAAGGTTTCGGCCCACATTCCAGGTAGCAAAACAAGGGGGTGGGGGGGGCAGAGGCATTTCGGGGGTGGGGGAGGGGGAAGGGGGCATTGTTTATTGATGTGTCGTTTTTTTATTTTTTTTTTTTTTATATAAAAGGATGAGGGGAAGGAAAGGAAAGGGGTGATACACTATACGCAATTCAACGGCGAGGGCTGCCCTGAGAGTGGGAGGCAGCAGGAGCGGTGGTGCAGGCAACAGGCCAGGTGCGAGCCTTATCACAGTAAGTGGGAGAGGTGCGCATGGTGATGTCGTGGGTGGAAGCGCAGGTTGGAGTAGCGTTGAGGGGAGGGACTGAGGGGGGGGGGGATTGAAGCTGCGCTGTTGGAGGAAAAAGTCGACGGATTGCTGAGCAAAGGGGGCGATGACAGCAGACACGTCGTTGTGGAGACGGGTGTGGATTTCTGCAACTGCATTCTCATTCTGAGTCTGAACGGCGTTGGTGATGGTATCTTTGCGGCGCTCAAGGATGGTGAGTCGAGTGCTGATGGCGCTGATGCTGTCTGAGTGGTGGGAGACATTACAGCAGACAGCTTCTAAAGCAGCAGTGTGTTCCTGATGAGTCTTCTGAAGGTCTGCGAGGATTGTGTCGGCGTTGGCCTTTGCTCGGCACGGAGGGTGGAGAGGGCGGCATTCTGAGACTCAACAAATTGCGTATGCAGAGCGGCTTGTTGGGTGGAGAGGCTGCGCATGTCCTTCATAAATTGGGCACGCTCAAGGGAGACCGCTTGATTAGGGGGGGAGGGAGGGTCTGGGTGGCGTTGCGTGCTCGAGTAAGGAGGAGTTGGTGGGTTGGGTGGGGGGAGGGGTCGATGGGCCTGGCGTCTAGCGAGCGGGCAGTCGTATGTGAAATGGTTGGTGAATCCGCAACATTGGCAACAAGTGAAGGAGGTTTGGTCCTTGTTCCAATAGGGTTGAAGAGTGGTGGAGCGTCCATTGATAAGAATAGAGTTGTTAAGGGAGAGAAGATCACGGCGGGAGGGAAACATGAGGAAGGCTTTGTTGGAGCGTCCAGCAGAATTGGTAACAGGGTTAAAATAACTGGGGTTACGAACGAGGGAACAGCCAAGATCAGTAGCGAGGGGACCAGATCACAAGCGGATAGGTTACGCGGCAAGTTGAAAAGAACACCAGTGCGAAGGTTTTCATCTTTAACTCGAGCATCACGCTCTGCAGGGGTTTCGCGGAGGCAGAAAGCAACGCCAGCACTGTTAACAAATGCAAAGGGAGGAAAGTGAGAAGGGGGGGGCAGTGAACAAAATGAAAGCGACAGTCGAGGCGAGGTTGCGATTGTGGGTGTAGGCGATGTCGACGACATCCCCGCAGTTGTGGAGGAGTTGGTGAAGGGTGTGGGTGATGGGTGCCTTATGGGAAGGGAACGTATTGGAGAGGACGCCTGGAGCAAGGTGGGTAGCGAGAAGGATGTTGGTAAAATCGCGATTCTCAAGGTACGTGGCTGTGTTGAAGAGTGGAAGACCCTGCGGGATGCGATTGTAGAAAAGGGTGTGCGTCGTAAAGAGGGTTCGGATTGCAACAAGTCATTTGTCAGACGGTTCGGAGACCAGATTGAGTGTGATGTACGGAGGATTCAGATTGGTGGTGACGGGGCCCTGCAGAAAGATCTCGTTTTGTGCACAGATCTGAGCGATCTCCTTGATGTGCGGTTGGAAATTGTTATCATCAGGAGGAGGTACGCAGATCCGCAGGATGAAATGCGTAGAGGTGGTTGTGATGGAATGAACGATGGAGTCAGGCATGCTGGGTTGTGAGGACGTGATCGGAGCTGTGGTGGCAGTGGCGCAGTCAGGTGGTCTGTGTGCTGATTGGCGGATTTTTTTTTTTTTGGGCCTCATGTGAGTCCATATTGAGTTGTGTGGACTCAATAGTGAATGAAAACCATAACAAAAACAATAAAATTGACAAAAAAAAAAATTAAGGAGACACAAAATGGGCTCATTAATGGACTTGATAGTGGACTTGATAGTGTGGACTTGATAGTGGCCCCACAGTGGCCCCACTTTCACTAAGTAGGGCCCGGATGGATATGTCTAGGGTCAGGAACCAGTTTCATCCAGATTTGTTATGAATCACCCTCTGGAAACCTCTGGAACCTTCTAGAACATTCCTTCATGGAACCTTCTGGAACCTTCTGGAACCTTCTAGAACATTCCTTCATGGAACCTTGTGGAACCTTCTGGAACCTTCTTTGCTTTCCTGACTTGTCTTGTTGTCATTGGTATCATTGGTATCATTGTATTACTAATTGCTCTTTCTGGAACTTTCTTTGAGTCTTGACAAGGAAGACTCTCAAAAGGTATAAAAGGGGGATGGGGGACCTGTCCCATCCCTCAAGTGAATTATTGTTTCCAATACAATCATCACTCCTCTCAGTTCCTTGTTTGCCTTGTCCTGTCCAGCCATGTTCCTGACATCATAATTCACTTCACCCTCTCCCACTACTCTCTGCCATCATGTCTGACCCAAACAACACCTTCCCTGATGCAACTGCCTTCCAAGCCTTGATGGACCAATTACAAGCCCTCTCAAGACAGACACACCAACTTCAAGAACAAGTCCTTCACCAGCAGCACCAGCTTCAACAACAACTTCACCAACAAGAACATCAAGCTCTTCCCCTGCCTCAAGCCAACCAAGCAAGAGAGCCCAAGGTTCCCAGCCCTGACAAGTTCACTGGGCTGGCCAAAGACCTTAGGAACTTCATGGCCACTGTGGAGAATGTCATCCTTCTCCAACCTTCAAGATTTCCCAGTGAGCAAGTCAAGGTTCTTTTCACAAGCACCCTCCTGTCTGGTCAAGCTCAATCATGGTACAGATCTCTCCCAAGCACACCCACCACCCTGCAAGAGCTCTGGGAGGGGCTGGAGGCTACCTTTGGTGACCCCTACGCATCTTGGACAGCAAGATCCAAGCTCAAGCATATCAAGCAAGGGAAGCAATCTTGTGTGGCCTACACCAACCAATTCAAGCAACTAGCCAGAGACTCTGGATACAATGATGCAGCTCTGATGGAGCTGTACCATGATGGTCTCCATGAGTCTATCCAAGACATGCTCTCCCAGTCTCTGCACATCCCTGAGACCTTGGAAGAGTACATTCTCCTTGCCATCAAGATTGACAACAGACTCTACTCCAAGAGGCTGAAGCAAAGACAAGTAGGAACTACATCAAGACCTACCCCAGTCCCTCAAGCTCTTACAGTTCCTGAACCCATGCAAGTGGATGCAGTTGAGACACTTCCTAAGGGTCCTCTGAGCCAAGAGGAGAAAACAAGGAGGGCCCAGCAGGGACTGTGTTTCTACTGTGGCTCCAAGGAGCATGCTGTCAAGGACTGCCCAAGGAAGAAGCACCCAAACTCCCAGGTCCAGGCTCACTGAGGGGCAATTCCCTGGACCCCCTTCCAAGCTGCCCCTGTTTCATCACCACCACCAGCACCACAAACACCTCAGATTCCAAGCCCCACCAACTCACCATGGATGTCAAGATTCAACTCTCACCCAAGTCAACCATCACAACCAAGGCCCTTATCGACTCTGGATCATCCTGCAACATCATTGATGCCACCCTTGCCAAGTCTTGTGCCATTCCCACCATCAAGAAATCCACACCCCTCAAGGTTCACTTTGCCAATCATGCTCTGTTCAAGGAAATCAGCCATGAAACCAAGCTAAACCTCCACATCCAAGACTTTCCACCATCCATGGTCAACCTGGAAGTATTGGATCTTGGCTCACCCACATTCTCTGTCATCCTGGGATTACCATGGCTGCAAGCCCAGAACCCTGACATTGATTGGGTCACTGGTCAAGTCCAACCTCCACCAATTGGAACAGTCACCCAAAACTCAAGTCAAGCCTCCAAGTCTCATGCTCTCAAGTCCCTGATTCAAGGCTCTCAGCCTAGTATCCAAGGTCAACCACAAATGACAGCTCCAGTATCAGCCTGCAGCTCACAGATCCCAGCCAAGATTCAAATTTCACAGTTCACAGTTCATAGTCAAGATTCCAGTACAGCTCATAGAGCTCACAGTCATGGCCAAGTCTGTAGTTCACAGAACCCACAGTCAAAGATTCAAGTACCACAGTTCACAGTCCAAATTCAAGATTCAAGCTCCACAGCTCACAGTCTTTGCCAAGAACAGAACCCTCAGTCAAAGATTCAAGAATCGCAGTTCCCAGTCAAGAATTCAAGCCCCCCCACTGATGAGCACAGAAGGACAGACCTTGCACCTGAAGGGGGAGATGGTTTCACCCCACCATCCAAGACACACCTTTCACTGTTTCCTGACAGTGTGTGGGCCCATGCTATTTCCAAGGACCCCAAGCCTCACAAGATTCAAATCAGCCAAGAGGAGGAAAAACTTGAGATACTCAAGACAAGGCATGATGCAGCAACAGCTGGACACCCAGGAGAGCACAAGGCATATGAGCTTGTTTCCAGAGACTTCTACTGGCCGGGCATGAGGAAGTACATCAAGAACTATGTCAGCAGCTGTGAAACCTGTCAAAGAAACAAATCCAGCAGACACAAGCCCTATGGACTTCTGGAGCCCCTCCCAATCGCCATCAGCCCTTGGTCATCAATATCCATGGACTTCATTGTGAAACTTCCCCCATCCCATGGATTTGACTCTATCCTTGTTGTCATCTGCAGAAGGACAAAGTTGGCCCATTTCATCCCCTGCACTGAGAATATAGATGCACAAGGAACAGCAGACCTGTTTTTGCAGCACATATTCAGGCTCCATGGGCTGCCTCAGTCAATCGTCAGTGACAGAGGACCACAGTTCAGATCTCAATTTTGGAAAGCACTCACAGCAGCCCTTGGAATCAAGTCTCAACTGTCAACTGCTTATCACCCTCAGACTGATGGACAAACAGAAAGAACAAACCAGACTCTGGAGCAGTATTTGAGGTGCTATGTCAGCTATCAACAGGATGATTGGCCCACCTTCCTTCCACTGGCAGAATTTGCTCTCAACAATTCTCTCCACTCAAGCACCCAGCTATCTCCTTTCTTTGCAACCTATGGCTTCAATCCAAGAGGAGATCTTCTGGGACAAGAGACCCTATCCAATGTCCAAGCTCCTGCTGCGGCTTCACACTTACATAAGCTCAAGATCATCAACTCCTTCCTGGACTCCACCCTGAAGCAAGCCCAAGAAGATGCCTCAAGATTTGCCAACACTCACAGAATGGACCATGACCTTGCTGTGGGTCAGCAAGTTTGGCTTCTGAGGAAGAACTTGCAGACCAAAAGACCAAGTCCCAAGCTAGACAACCTCAAGTTGGGTCCTTTCAAGATCTTGGAGCAAATCAATCCAGTCACCTTCAAGCTGGATCTCCCTGCATCCATGAAGATCCACCCAGTTTTCCATGTCAGCCTTTTAGAGAAGTTTGTGGCCAATTCCATTCCAGGCAGAGTTGTTCCTCCTCCTCCTCCAGTTGAGGTAGAAGGTGAAGAGGAATTTGAGGTTGAACAAATCTTGGATGCCAAGTGGTTTGGAAGGACACTCAAGTTCCTTGTTAAGTGGAAAGGTTACTCAGATGCTGACAACACCTGGGAACCTGAGTCAAACCTCACTCACTGCCAAGACCTTCTGCTCAAGTTCAAGACCAGGTACCCCACCAAGTTGCAGAAGAGGCCTAAAAGGGGGAGATGATGTTATGAATCACCCTCTGGAAACCTCTGGAACCTTCTAGAACATTCCTTCATGGAACCTTCTGGAACCTTCTGGAACCTTCTAGAACATTCCTTCATGGAACCTTGTGGAACCTTCTGGAACCTTCTTTGCTTTCCTGACTTGTCTTGTTGTCATTGGTATCATTGGTATCATTGTATTACTAATTGCTCTTTCTGGAACTTTCTTTGAGTCTTGACAAGGAAGACTCTCAAAAGGTATAAAAGGGGGATGGGGGACCTGTCCCATCCCTCAAGTGAATTATTGTTTCCAATACAATCATCACTCCTCTCAGTTCCTTGTTTGCCTTGTCCTGTCCAGCCATGTTCCTGACAAGATTGATGGAGTTCATAGAGGCTCTTGAGGAGTTTGCAGAATAGTTTCTTTCCATCTGGAGTGAATCACTCATGGCCTTTTGGTGGATGCATGTAGATGACTTCTTTGAGGAAAGCGTGCAGGTTGCCTGTGTTGACATCCATGCTGTGGTACTTGAGGTCAAAAGCAAGGCTGATTGCAATGAGCAGTCAGATGGCCTGGATCTGGACAACAGGAGAAAAGGTGTCTGTGTAGTTGATGCCTTCGCGTTGGGTGTTTCCACAGGCGACAAGACGAGCTTTCCATCGCTTCAGCCAGCCAAAGGGGTCAAGCTTGTAGGCATAAACCCATTTGCAGAACATTGCACGTTTGCCAGGAGGAAGAACTGCCCATTCCCAGGCCTTGTGCTTGTCCATGAGAGAGTGAAGCTCCTCAAGCTCAGATGCAATCCATTCTTCATTGTAGTCTGATGCGGGAACGTGGCACTGGTGGGAGTTGTGATTGGTGGATTGGTTCTCAGGGAAGTGCTTTGGGAAGTGTGGTTCTGGTTTAGCTGATGCAAGGTAGAGTTGCAAGAGATGGCGAATGATTGTTCGATTTGCAAGTAGCTTGCGAAGTCCAGTTGGTGCATCTTTGATGTTGACAATGACTGATGGTGGAAGTGATGATTCAATGACAGGTTCCAGTTCAGTGTTAATGGATGCTGCTCCGCAGTCTGCCGTTGGAGCTACGCTCTCTTCAGGTTTGTCTTCATCTTCACCCAGGACGACAGCTAATGTGTCAGAGTTCCAACCATTGTCGTTATCGACATTATCGGAAGAGTTGGAGGTTGATCTGAGGTGTTTGTTGATGATGATGGCAGCTGTCCCCCCCTGGCGCAGTTGCTGGCGAGTACGAGAGGAGGGAGCACCGTCAGGAGGAGAGTTGGATAATCGACAGTAAGAGTCAAGTGGTGGCTCGACAGGCTGGAAAGAAGGAGAGTCGTCAGTTTCAGGAAAATCCGTAAAATCATCAGAGAGAGAAGTTAAGAAATCAGAATTAAGAGATTGAAGCTTAGCGTCACTGTGGACAAGAAACGCCATCCGTCCCACTGATCCTTGGGTAGGTGTGGGACGTACGTGTTGTAGGCCTCCTTATTGCAGAAAGGTCTCTCAAAAGGGAATAGGTCCGTCTGCGTTAGGTCCTGAATTCATTTTTCACCAATAACCTTGATCTGAAGGTTGCTAATAAAGTCATTGAATTCCGTCAGCGTTTTGCCAGTGAACTTGCCAACAAACGAGTTTAGGTTAAACGACATTGCGTTGCACGTAATGATGATTCTGTTGCAGGAGAAAACCAGTTGCTGGAAAAAATTTGGAGGAGTTGCTCAACAGTCTGGCAGTGACAAAAAGTGACTCTAGGAGTTGTTTGATGCTCTACTTGATGGAGAAATGGCCCGGAATAGAAGATTTGTGTTGCACACAATGCTTGTTGCAAGCTGATTGATGGACGGAAAATTCTGAAATCGGAATAGCAGGTTGGCACCGTTGAATATTGACTGTGTGCCAAATTTCAGGCTGAGGATCAAAGGTTTGGTGGTGTTTTCTTTGGAGAGTGTAGGAGAGCGGAATAGAGAGAACTTCGAGAAATTTGGTGTCCAGCTGGGGTGACTTGTCACACAAGAAAGGACAAATTGTGGTTGGAGGTAGTGGTAGTTTGACTATTTGGACCCCCTTATCCAATCTCTTGCAGCTCCTGCTGTGGGTGTTGTGGCGGGGTGCATTAGGTATCAATCAAAAGAACAGAAGCAGGAGAATGCGGGTATGCAAGGGTGTCCTCTGATCGCTTCTCCCTGTTGCGACAATGGCACTCAAATTTGAGGAAGCTTTTTTGACTTCAGACGCCAATCAAATTCCATCGAGACAAACCACCAAGTCGACTTGCTCGAGTTGTGAGCGTGCGCATGGCCATGATGGAGGCGCAGATGCTTCGGCGGCGGCAGCAGCAGCAGCAGCAGCACCAGCAGGAGGCGGCGCAGACGAGCGTCATGGGTGGAACAACTTGGGCGTCCGGTCGTCCTGCATGAGTGTGTGAAGTTGGAGCGAGCGAAGCGTGGGACGGGACGAGGACAGGACGAGGACGAGGAGGCGAGAGTGATTTCCCTTTTTTTTCGTCTTTTTGGGGCTACTACCACAAGAAAAAAAAAAAGAAAAAAAAGAAAAAGAAACAAAAGGAAAACGAATGTGAGACAAGGTCATATGGCCCGATCCGGTTTCAACTCGTTCTGCGCCCCTCTGCGGCAAGACCGTCCGCGAGCACACGCGAGACGTGCACCACGGCTTCGGGCGCGGACGGCGGCTTCCGTTTCAGGTGCTGGGACGAGGTAAGAAAAGAAGGGGGTCGCAATCGGTCCGCTCGTGTCGCCAAACTTACCTACTCCAATCGCTTGGGAAAAGGTCTCACGCTAGCAGGTCGCTGGACCGCGGTGGGCCACGGCTCCGGAAGAGCCGGCCTCCTGCCACCGCCGCAGCCACCCGGCCGGATCGACGGCGACTCCGATCCGACCGAGCCGGACCCGGACATTGCGGTGCCGTCGTCCTGCTGGTATGGGATGGTCGATGTGGACAGGGAGAGCAAGGTTGTGTTCCGGCTCGGTCCACTAGGTAAACTTTTATCTTCTCGCAGAGTGAATTGACCATCCGGGGGGGCTTGGGAAAAAGGAGCGGACGTGCCCGGGTTCCCATTCCACGCGGTCTGCGCAAAGTGGCTGGACGCGCATTTCCGCGACAAGGGAGTTGCGCTTGCGTGCCTTGCAAGGTACCTACTCTTCACCAGCCCGGGGTACTTTTTCATATGGACGGGAGACCACCTGAACTGTCCCGACGACGCCGACATTCAAAAGACCCAGCTGCAGTTTCCCCGCGTGGAGCGGTGGCAGTATTACGTTTTGGCGCGGCCGGACTCGATCTGGTGGGACCCCGACACGGGTGGAGCGAGCATTGAATCGCTCGTGAACCAGATACTGAACGAGGAGAAAGACGAGCAAGCAGACGACGAGAACCAACCCGATCGCTACAACAAGGAAAACGGGGGACTGTTCGACGGCAACGTTACCAGCCTGCTAGCCTTGAAGCGTGGCACGTACGAAGGCGCCGCCGAGCTGGTTCCGCTCCCGACGGTCTCCCACCCAACCGACGACCGGGCCGCCGCCGCCGCCGCCGCCGCAACAACAACAACAAGAAACACATCTCTGAGCCTCGCACCGGATCGCCTCCCTCACGACCTCGTCACCACGCTTCTCGTGCACCTCCCCGTGGCCCGCAAGACCGCCGGCGCCCTCGCGCTCCTCTCGAGCAGCCGGGCGTGGTTCCACTTTGGCCGCAGCACGGCGTGGCGGTCCTTTTGCGTCCGCGACGGGTTCGCGCGGGTGCCGACGCAGAGCGTGGGCGAGTCGCTGGCGGAATACGAGTCGCGCGGGGTGGACTGGAAGCGGGTGTATTTCTGCTACGAGAGCAGGAACGCGCGGCGGATTGCGCGGAATCTTGGGTTTTTGGCGGAAAGGGCGAGGCGAGTGCAGACGCGAGGGGTGGACGAGGATTGGAAGCTGCCTGGTCGGAACCCGCTGGCGGAGGTTGCTGCGAATCCTGAGGAATCTGAAGAACGGTAAAACTAAATAGAACGTCGGTGACCCAAGGAGTTTGTGTCTAGGTTTTTCGATGGCAATGAGCAGCAAACAAAAAGGTCCGGTGGCGAAGCAAGCTGAATGGCGCGCAGTTCCGGATCGTCGTACTGCGCTCTCTGCGGCAAGACCGTCGGCCAAAGTACGAGCTACCGAGGCCAGCCGATTCCCTTTCAATCGGCCGTGAGAGGTAAGATCCCCTTGTCTCCCATCCAATCACGCCCGAAGCCAAATGCCGTGTTTGCGAATCCCCGCACCCAAAGCCCTCACACACGATGGCCGCTGGTCCCCCGTTGGCAAGGACTCTGGAAACCGGTCGCTGCACGCTATGAGGGGCCGACTGGAAGGCGTTTCGGACCAGTCCAACCAGGATCCAGATCTTGCGCCGTCTTGCTGGTTCGGAATGGCGAATATCGACAGATCAATCATCGTCGTCTTTCGCTCCAGCGGGTTTCATCCAGGTTTGTTGCTCCTTAAAAAAAACACCTTATGCATTTCGCGAATCATCCACAACCCTCCCTCACCACAGTTTTCGCGAACCCAAGCGTGCACGGATTTCCATTCCATGCGGTCTGCGCAAAGTGGCTGGACGCTTATTTCGAGCAACGGGCGATTCCGCTCGTCTGTCTCGCCACTTATCTTTTAAAGACCAACGAGAATTTCTATCATAAATGGGGAGGAGACCACCTGAGCTGCCCGGATGATGCGGACATTCCAACAACACAAGGTCCCTACCCCCGGTTGAAAAGGCCCCAGTTTTTCGTTCTGGCGAGGCCGGACTCACTTTGGTGGAGCGACGGTTGGGGAGGCGAGAGCATCGCGACTCTTTTAGACCGGCAGCGGGAAGAGAACAGCGAGGAGCCGGTGGACCTTGCTGATTACGACAAGGGGGAGCAAATTTTCGACGGGTACACAGCCAGTCTGCTCGCGCTGAAGCGAGGCACATACGAAGGCGCGGCTGAGGTCGTTCCGCTCCCGGTAGTCCCTCACATATCCAACGACTCGATGGCTACAGCACCACCACCACCAGCGTCGAGCTTTACCCCCGATCGCCTCGCTCACGTCGTGATCACCACCCTCCTCAAACACCTTCCAGTCCACGCGCAAACAGGCGCGATCGCGCTCCTCTCCTGCAACCGCTCCTGGTACCTGTACGGCCGCGGTAGCGCGTGGCGGTACTTTTGCAGCCGCGACGGGTTCGCGCGAGTTCCGACGCAGCGCCTTTCCGCGTCGCTGGCAGAGTGCGAGGCGCGCGGCGTGGACTGGAAGCGGGCGTATTTCTGCTACGAGAGCCGGAACGCGCGGCGGATCGCACGGGACCTAGAGTTTCTGGCGGGGCGGGCGCGGCGGGTCCTGACGCGCGGGGTGGACGAGAATTGGCGGTTTCGCGGTCAGAATCCGGAAGTGGATGCGGTTTGGGAGAACGAGGAGCCGGGGGCTTCCAGAGTTCTTGGGTGATGATGTGAAATGCAAATAATTGGGACTCTACATCGCGGAGTCTTGTGTGCGGTCAAGCTTCTTTGGTGAAAAATTTGAGCCACAACTCTTGCCAACATCGGCTTGATGTCGACGACGACCTCTCCTCCGCATACGGGCGGCAACGATGCGGCCTCATCTCGCCCACCGCCCGATGATGGAGCAGTTGGCGCCGCCGTTGGAGCAGCCGCAACCTGTGCCCGACATCGCCGTGACACAGAGCCGTTTGTACCTTTTACTACTGAGTTTGTGCAAGTTCACTTGTTTTTTTGTTTTGGAACTAATGTTTGCTTTTCCCAATCAGCATGACCCTTCTTGATGTTGTTGTAAAACTCAATGAATCTTTCAGTCTGAGGGACTTGATCAGTCTGTGTGGAAGTGCTGCTTCAACGTGCTACCCTTTGGGGAAGCTGAAAATGTTGATTCATCCAATAATTGATATTTCATTGCTGTGTGGCTTGCCATTGAGGAGGTACTCCAATTTATGGGAGGTCAAACCATGAAGCTAGGAGTGAACAGTCAGCTCTCTCAGCTCACTGCTGCAGAGGAACCTACGTACCACACTGGAACATTCCTCAAGTTTACAAGTGCATCTCTGCATCGCCTGGATGAAATGAAAGAGGCTGTGGAGCTCATTCCTGGCCGCCTGCCGCTTTCTGCTATTCTGACATCTTTTGGGGCAAAATTGAAAGATAGCCATCTGATCAGAATACTGTCTAAAGAAGGAAACAATCGGTCCCTTCTCCAACTTATTTCAAATGTAGAAGGGACTGATGACAATTGGGCACCTGCTGCTGCAGCACCTTTTTTTCTGAAGAAACTTAAAGATGCTAATGTAGTTGTTGGAAGACTCTGCTGGTCCTACCAAGGCTGATTCTCAAATCCCTTGATTCTATGAAGGCTGATGATAGCACTGCTGCCCCATCTGCTGATTCTGCACTGGCTGGCTCATCAATGGCAAACACACCTTCTCAAATTGCCAGTTCCACCGGCGGCTCAACTGGTGGTGCTTCGAGTTCACTGGACTCTGGACCCTCAACTCCAACTGCTTCATTGGCCGCAACTGCTGAGGCTCGGCCCAAACAAGCTGCCGCAGCAGCAGCAGAAGCTGCCTGGAAAGTGGCACAGACATTCAAGCTTCCTCACCTGTGTATTGTCAGCAGACTGCTTCAACAGAAGGCCCTGGAGTGCCGCAAGCCACACCAATTGACATGAAAAAAGCCGGCACTTCTGAGCAAGCTGCAGAAAAACAAGTTCCAAAACAACCCAGCAATCAGCCCATTGCCAAGAAAGACAATGCTTCAGCGTCAGTTGCAGAAAATCAAGTCGCAAATCAACAACTCCCTGCAAAAAGGCATCGGTGTGCCCAGCACTTTGAATACCTCAAGGAATGGTACAATGATGAATTTGACGACTGTGAATTTGCAGCTTCGGCTTTAGTCAGGGATGTAAACAGTCTACTCTGAGTGAGTGAGTGGAAGGAGTGAATGAAGTGGAGATGTGTGTTTGTGGGTGGTCCTTCTCCCCCACTTGGAGAGAAAGAGGAAAACTCTGTTATGAATAATTGAAACACAATGATGATATGCACGCTATAATATTTGCTAGGCAAGTGTGACCAGGACAGGGTAAAAACCTCTCCTATATTATGTGCTTGAGCAGAGGAGGAGGAAAACTGTTAAAACTGGGTTTCTGTTCCACTTATGCAAAGCGTGCGTAAGCATCTGAGGCTTCGACTGAAAGGGTGTTCAAAAGGTCAGAGCGGGGTCAGAGGCCAAGTAGTGAGGTCAGTTGCTGGTGCTGAGACATTGGGAGTGGTTTTGTGAGAATGTCTGCGATCTGGTTGCTAGTTGGTATGTAGCGTACAGTGATCTCTCCAGTGGCTACGCCTTGTTGGAGGAAATGAGCACGTATGTCAATGTTTTGTGTGAGCATGTGTGAGAGGGTTGAGAACTAGTGCGATTGCAGATTGATTGTCCTCGAGGATTGGAAGTGGCTGCTGTGCAGGGAGTTGCAACTCTGATAATACGGCTAAGAGCCATTGTGCTTCTTGGAAGGCTTCAGAAAGTGAGTAGTATTCTGCTTCCGAGGAGGATAGCGATACACAATGTTGTTTGCATGAGATTCAAGAGACAGCGGCGCCCACAAGGAAAAACACACATCCAGTGCGCGATGTGTGGTCTCCAGGTTTGCCCCCATAGGATGTGTCAATGTATGCAGCTGGTTCAAGGGTGCCATTTGTGAAGAGCTGTAGTGGCTTGTTGCTTCGTTGGTAGAATAATAGTAGTCCCAGGTGCCTCAGAGGTACACAGTCTTAATAGAGGTGATTGTTGCAGCAGAGCTCAAACTAGTGTGAGGTCTCTGGAAGCCTGATCATCAGGTTGTCTCTGACAAGAAAGAGAACGCTATCGAGAGCTAATCCATACGTGTCAAGAGACTCCTCAAGGAATAGAGTATGACCTTTTGTGCTCATGTACTCTTCATCTATCAGTGGAGCAAGCACTAGTAGAACAGGCTGTGAAAGCCCCTCAGCGATAGCATAAACTCCAGTACACTGCACAGGACCCTCTGACCATGAGTCAAATATAAGTGCAAACTTTGTTGGAAGTGTTTGGGCAATAGATTGTTGCGCCTCTGCAACAGTCAAATGTAGATACTTCATGAAAGTGTTGCAGGAGAGAGGAGGGAGGTTTGTGCACTTGTGGGCTGTTGCCTTGCTGCAAAATCTGAATCAAGGTTGTCTGAAATGACCCAATCAAGCCAACCATATATTTTTCTTGCCTGACAATAAGTGCTAGCAAAACAGTTTGAAAATGGTTCAGAGAGACAAATTTTTTGGATAGTTGACAGTGGCAGTTGACAGCAAAGAAGCCATCATCTCTTGCCACGTGAGGCGAACACTTCAAATATGACAAGCAAGGTTGCTGTAGCTGCAAGTGAGCTCTTGCTTGATTAACTTGGTACCTGGACACAAAGTGCATTCATTGTGAGTGCTCTGGCTCAGTTCAAAAAACTGACAGGCAATCTCCTTGCGCAAGAATTTGTGGCCAGCATTTGTTGAAACTTCAGCCATTTTGCTATGTCGATGGGGTTTTACTAATTTTTTTGGTGGGTCAGTGGGTGAAGCGTGGCAGCAGGGGTCTGGGTCGGGGGTGTTGTCTGTTGCAGCACTTTATATTGCTTTCAAAACAAACCAGCCCTGGTGCCACTGATGCGATGCGTTGGAAAAAAATTGACTAAAATTGGCAATTGTGGTATCTCTCAATCCTCCAATCATTATTTGATTGATATTGATTGTTGCAAATCTCTGACGCCTACCCGCTGGAGTGTCCGGCAAAGTGCAAAATACAAACCCACATTCGTGCAATGCCGGTTTGGGATGAGGAAAAGATCACTTCACTTGACGGATCCAGTTATTGGAGAGGCTGATGGACTTCCTCCCCTACCCTCAATGCGACCCTTCCCTTTTATTTTTCCTCATTCTTACTTCACCTGCGACAACATCAGATAAACCAACGCCGAATGCGCTGTGAGGACCAATGTCAATTGATCATAATCGAAGCCGACGCTTGTCTGGTCGAACCTTTTCGTCACTGCCCATCGCAGCCAAAATACCTTCTCGCGGTTTACATCAACATTAACCCTTGGAGAAATTCTTCTTTCCTCACTCACAAATACGCAAAAGGACTGAGGCGCCTTGCCGCTGGCGCGGTATCTTGGAGGATGACCGCGAAGAGTAACATTTATTGTTTCTTTCTTTCTGAAAGTGTGTGTGTGTGAAAACCATCACCACTCATACACGCCGTCCTTGTGGATAAACTTGCCCACGTCGCCATCTCTCTTTCCTTGGATGACCGACTCGATCGTCGCAGCGCTCGTCTCGGAACTCAGTGCGCCGCGCGCAATCCTCGCAGCACGATCCTCCTCCCCGGTCAAGCCCGTGACGACGTAACCAGGGCACATGGTCCACACCCTGCACCCCCACTCTGCAAACTCGCGATGGTGGTAGGCCGCCAGCATGTTCAGCGCGGCCTTGCTCATGCGGTACGGCAGTCCGTGCAGACCCCAGCGCCACGAGTTGGGGTCGCCGATGGACCCCAGCTCGCTGGTGACGTAGAGGAGACGGGGATCGGAGGATTTTTTCAAGAGCGGCACAAAGGCGTCGGTGACGATGGCGGGGCCGGTCGAGTTGGTGGCGAACGTGTCACGCAGCTGGGTCGCGAGATCGCCGGACATGACGACGATGCCGGCGTTGTTGACGAGGACATCGATGCGGCCGAGCGAGGCCGCGACTTGGGACGCGGCGGCGGCGACCGAGTGCGGGTCGGTGACGTCGATGCGGACGATGGTCAGCGGGCCGGCGGCGCCGCGGGCGCGGAGATCGGCGACGGCTTGTTCTCCCTTGGCAAGGGAACGGACGCCGAGGACAACGTGGTAGTGCCCTTCGGAGGAGGAGGCGAGGCGGGCGGCCGTGTCGAAGCCGATGCCGGCGTTGGCGCCGGTGATGAAGACGACGGTGGTGGTTGATCCCATTTGCCGAGGGTAAGAAAGGGCTGTTTTTCTCTTCGGTGGCGAGAGACTAAGCGGTGCGCTTGATGATGTTGCTTGATGGCTTGTTGCTTGGAAGTGGGGCCATTCATTAGCCTGCAGCGACGCTTTTTATACGTGAAGGCGCCACAGACTCAGATTGGCGCGTTTTCTCCGGATGTGTTTTACAGCGCCCAGCCACAGAGCGCTGATTGGACCGGATTTGCCCTCCGACTGCCGGATGTCTTTCTTCCCTTTCCCCGATCCCACAAACCGAAAAAATAACCCTGGCGGAGAATCTCGCGGGAGCCGACGAATCACAACTCTGGCCCACAGAAGTGATCGCCACTCTTCTTTGGGAACAACGGTCGGATTGGGTAGCGCATATATAGATCCCGAATACAAGAGAATTCAACGAGGTGGGTGCCCTGCACCCCGAAGGCGGCCGCGGAGGGGGGTGATCGCAGCGGTTGGGCCACCGACAATGTGGTCAGCGCGGTGTGTGGCGCTACCAAGCACGGTGGGTGGGTGGCGCGCCGTGCACAGTGGAATTCATGTTGGTGGAGGAGGCCTTCCAGCCCACAACCACATTGTGCAAAGAACGAGAGAGATGTTTGTGTCTTGGCCTGCGTGTCTCCCGACAGACGCTTTTTTTTTTTTTTTTTTTTTCGCGTTCGCGTCCGTCTCCACTCCTCCACCCTCCCTCCCTCCACCCTCCGCTGGGGCGGCCCCACTCGCCCCCACCGCCCCCACCAGTGGCTTTCACAGCAGTACAAAAGGGCGCAGCAGTCACCGCCAAATTCCCAGCGACGCACACTGTGACACATTCACACACACACACACAAAAAAACCTCCCCCCCCTCAACACAACGAGCCTTTCCCCCAAACTCCCTTTTCGTGTTCATTCACCCGGATCCCCACATCATGCAGCCCAACGCTTCCCGTATGCGCCAAGTCCTCTTGATGACTGCTCTGGCGGCGCTGCTCCTGTCTCTTTGCGCCGTACTTTCACTCCCGGTCCACGCACGCCCAGCTCCCACGGGCAGGTAAGTTGAAGTAACCTGCTGTCAAGCTTCGAGCAGCACTTCACTGACAATTCGCTCCCTTCACTCCTCCCTCCATCTTATTTCCAATTTACAATATGTTGCTGTGCCCACTTTCGTCGTGATTTCGGTGTCGCCTGCTCGATTAAAAAAGCTCACACTTGTCCAGTCAACCACGACGCGCGCACGCCGGTTCAATCACCGACGGCGATTTGAATGCACTGGAACATGGGTGAGTCCGATTTGCATTCCAGTTTCTGCTTATCACCGCAACACAACCACTAACGTTGTATTTGGGTTGTCAATTGCATTTTCGCCCACAGAAACGGCCATCGCCGACAGTCCTCTGGGAATCCACCTGCACCTAACCACGTTCCTGCCAACCATTTGTGAGCAAACATTTCGAGGAGGGTGTTGGGGAAGAGGCGTCACTGATGAGCGTTTTTGCTTCCTTTTGAAATGCGGGGTTCCTGTCCATCTTAGGGCGAACGTGGGACGCACGAATGCCGTTACACTCGACGACAACGATTTGAATCTGGCAGAGCGGTAAGTTTGCTTGTCACTCCAATTCATTCTGTGGCTGTACACTGATGCCGCCACCCTTGGTCACCGAGCAGCAGAAATAGCCACGATGGGGCTCCCGCCGCAGCCGCCAACCAACACGTCCCACAACCCATCTTACACAACCCAACGGCCGCGGCCAATCCACTTGCGGGTCAGCGGTAAGCTACCGCTTCTTTTTCTCCTTACTTCTCTCGAGAGACGACTGACACGTAACTTGACCACACCATCCTTGCAAACATGCGAAGTCCCCCACGTGGTGGCTGCTGCGTCATTAGTTGATGATTCGCCGTCGATATAGTGCCTCCGTGCAGAATCTGCTTTTCTTTTGCGCTGCTTTTTCGTTCAATTCCATTTTTGAGAGAGTCCGTCAATATATGAACAGCTACCTTTTCCCGTTCATGCGTGTGTGCCTTTGTGTGCATGTGTGTGTGTGTGTGTGACGGTTCGCGTGTCGCCATGAACAACGAAATGGACGATGGCTGGGCCACCACATCAAGTTTTGTCGACTTCTTTGACGATGGAATGGTACGACGGCGACGGCGACGTTGACGGCAGCCACTTCTAAGCGCACTGACTATCTGCCGGCCCCTTTGCCACAGGCGGGGTGGAAGTGCAGCACGCGTCCATGAACACAACGGTGACGTGCGCCGCGGCGGCGGCGGCAGGGGTCTTTGCGCGCCACGAATTGTCGACATGGTCAGAAAGCACAAACATGAAGAAAAAAAAAAAAAAAAAAAAAACTAAGTAAGAAAACTCACTCCAGCACAGTTTAACTCCCCTTCCTCCCCACACCTGCGAGGGCACAAAAGTCTCTCGATTTTCTCCGAGTCATCGCCTTATGTGGGTCTATTTCTAGCGGCGATCATCGATCTTTTTTCAACGTATGACTTGACCCCTCAAAGGAGCTCTCCTTCTCGAGGAGCGTCCCGCCGCCCGTGAAGCGACTTTTAGGTATTTTCTTTTTTCTCTCTTATTTTTCAAGGAACCCACACGAGCAAACAGATTTGGGGTCGATTTTCTCGATTCTCGGCCCTCCCTCGCAAATGGTCATCGCGTCGCGTGCTTTCTTTTTCACCTTCGTTCGCTTCCGCTCTCATAGAGAAGCCGCAGGGGGCCAGGGGAAAGCGTGCAGCGGGGCAAGACCCGCACCTGCAGCTGCCGAAACGCCCTGGCACACTTTCTCAATGACTGCTTTTTTGTGTGCACCGGGCGCCAGGCGCCAGCCCGGCAAAAAAAAAAGGCGTGCAAGCAGCACCGCCAAGGGGCCAACGGCGGCGATGCTAAGCTTGCGCCTTCCCGCGCCGCACGGCATGGCCGGGGGGCAAATTCTCACCGTCAGAGCCTCCCCGCAGGTAGCAACAGGAATCAGAGCACCAAACACAAGCCGCCGCGGTTCGACCTCAAAACGCCACCACCCCGATAATCCCGCAGCGAAGAAAGCGTCCCAAAGGTTTGTTCGGTTACGTATCTTACCCAATTCCCCCTCCCCCCACTCTCCCCCCCAACCTCCAATACTCCCTCCCCCCCCCAGCCACAGCGCTTTCAGTCGACACACCAGCCGACCAAAAAAAAAAAAAAAAAAAAGCTCCTATCCATCCTTCCAACCCCCTCCCAATCACTGCCTCGCCGAAAACAACGCCGCCTGCCGCTGCTGCTGCAGCGCAGACTCGCCGCCGCCGCCGCCGCCGCCGCCGCCCTCCGCGAACCCCGCCAGCACCGCCCCCGGCGCAGGCTGAGCAGCGCCAGCTTCCACCGTCTGTGTAGCTCTCTCCGCCGCCGCCGCCGCCGCCGCGAGCGCCGCGAACCCCTGCGCGGGCGGGAAGAGGAGGAATCCCGCGGCGTCCTGGTGTGCGAAGGGCGGCGCCGATGACGACGGCACGGGGGGTAAGGGTGTTGGGGGAGCGCGGACGAGGCGGAGGAGGGAGGAGATGGGGACGAACCAGATCTGATCGGGGGAATCTGCCCAGCGGGAGGTTGCGTCGTCGATGAGGGTTGTTATTGGTGTTGTTGTTGATGATGATGATGTTGTTGTTGATGATGGGGTGGGGTTGGCGGCTGCGGTGGTGGTGGTGGCGGGGGCGGGTGTGGAAGACGACGGCGACTGCGGTGCGGGGAGGGTTGGCGGATTGGCGGCGGCTGCGGCTGCGGCGGGAGACGGAGAGAGCGCGGGGGCCGACGGGCGGTCGGCGGCGGGGTTGGGGCTGTCCGAGACGGGCTCGGCGGCGGCGGGGTTGCAGCGGCGCGTGCGCAAGTGGTCAAAAGCGGCGGCGTAGGACGCTTTCACTGCGGCGGCGGTTGCCGCGGTGGTGGTGGTGGTTGTCTGAACGGCGTGGGGATTGGGGATTGGAGCGGCGGAGGCGACCGCGGCGTCGAGAAGTAACCAGTCGTTTTCGACGGGTCCTTTGAACTGAGCGTAGGCGACGCCAAAGGATGCGACGGCGTCGGAGCCCTTTTCAAAGTACGCGACTAGCTGTTTGAGGGCGCCGAGGACGTCCTGGGACTGCGGGCTGAATATGCCGAGCGGGGCGAGGCGGGTCATGGTGGCGTCTGCGAGGGCGAGGAACTGCGCGGCGATATAGACGGGGACGATGCCAAAGGCGCGGCACTGGATGTTGAGGCGGGTGAGGTGGGTGGCGAGGCGGGCAATGTTGCGGGCCGCCGTGAGCCCCTTTGCCAGCGCCAGCTTGGCGGCGGCGACTTCGGGCTCGAGGAGCGTCGCCATGGTCATGGTCTGGCCGCCACCACCACCGACGAATCCTTCGTAGTCTACTCGGACCATCAGCGGGGGAACCACCAAGTGGAGGTTGTGGGTCGCAAGGTTGATGAGGGTCGCGTGGTACAGGAGATAGTTTGAAATCGCCCACCGCCCCGCAGCGCTGCAGAACCCTCCTTTCGACTGGTTTGGCAGCCACGACGACGCTTGGTCTGCGTCCGTCCAAAAGTCGGGTGGGTGGTCGCGGGCCCACTGTTCCAGCTGGTCTTCAAAGACGGTCAGTTGCTGTAAATCCTTGAGGGTGAGGTTGCCCGGCCGGAAGTTGGCGCATATTTTGATGACGTTGAGCGCGATTTCGAGAAGCCGGGCGAAGAAGCTGGCGTGGTTGTTGGGGGGGAGCGGTTCAAGCTTGTTTGCCGCATCCTCCTCCATTGAGAACCACAAGTCTTCGGAGCACATTGGCTTCACCTGAAATGCCCCATCAGAGAGAGTCGGGAGGCGGTGGGATGTTGTAGATACGACTAGAAGGTGGGGTTGAGTGAAGTTAGTTCTCATTGCGAAGTTCTTAAAGGATGATTCCGCTCACTCACATCGGTCTGTCAGCAAGCACGCCCACCAACACCGCCGGCGCGTCTCTTTTTCGACTGGTGTGAGGTTCGGCGTTTTCTCGTCAGGATCAATGTGCAACTCTAGAAATAGCGCCTGGGCGGAAAATAATTGAAAATCGGTCAGGTGCTTTTCACGAAAAATTGGTTGTCGACATACTACGCGGCACGCAAAACCAAAGAGCATTCGTCCGGCAGGCATTTTTCCTAGTACTGCAAGAAAGAGGAGGGAGGTATGGAGTGCAAGACATTGGTATTTGTTGTTTGGTCATGAACGGGAATCGATGGAGTTAGTTGGAATGCAAAAGCCCGATAGCGCAAGGTCCCAAATCTCACTCAAGGAGATGTCGGCGAGGATCAACAGCGCCTGAAGGTTTTCAATCGTGGGAAGGTCGCAAGCATCGAGAGCCCTGGACCGAGCGAATTCGTAATAGTACAAAAGGACCTGCTTCGGCAGCGTCATCAGCGTCTGCACTGACGCGCCCGAGGCGCACACTGCTGCTCTTTGAAAGGCTTTAGACACGGGGAGTGGGGGTTTAAAACAAAGATGTACGCACTGCAAAAACGACGGCAGCTGCTTTCTCTTCTCAAGGTACGACTTTTTGTGAATGACTTGAATGAATATGTCCCTATCAAAGTAGGCGTCCACGAGCAACTCCTGCTCGGACGGGTCCGCGCCGGGGCGGTCCTGGCAGACACGGCCGACGCCGCTGATGCGGAGGGTCGGTCGATGTTCGGGTAGTAGCTGGGGCGCAGGATATTTTCCTGGAGACTGGCTTTGACAAGCATTTCGTGGAGCGTTTCGGGCGTGACGCGCCAGTCCGGGTCGACTCGGGCTTAGAGAGATGAAAAAGAAGAAAACAATGAAAGTGTTACGGGATCTGTAAATGTCATGCGTGGGGGGGAGTGGGCGAGGACCAGCAGATTCGGTTCGGGTGCGTACCCAGCTTGACCTCCCATATTTTCCGTTCGGCGTCAATCTGCTGCTGGTATCGGTTGGCCAGCACCGGATCTACCTTGGATTTCGTTCCGAGGTAGAGGCAGGCGGCCGCCTCGCCCTTTTTCGTGCAGTACCCGCAGTGGGGCCGGACTCCGTCGCATTTTCTTTTACGATTGCGGCACGGCTCGCACGACCTTTTTTGGTTAGGAGGGAATGGTCGAAAAACTTGTTACGAGGCGAATGCTCGCTGGGAAAAGTACGAGGGCAAACTGGGAAGGGAAGGGATTTTCGGCGAAACAAGTGGGAGAGGAACCGTACCATCGTCTCGACGATGTTAGCAGAGGGACCCCACCCGCTCGAGCATGGGCGGCCGAGGTGGAGTGCGCTGGCCGTGGACGTCGCCCTGCTGGGCGATCGTTTGCAGCGGCAGTGGCACCCTCTGCAACTGGAAGAAGCAGCTCGGACGAAGAAGACGACGACGACGACGACGATGTGGACATTGGCGGGCACAACGACAACGAATTCGACGGAGTGCCGCCCTGCACTTGGGATGGAGCGAAGAGTCTCTGCGACAAAAAGGTGGCTGAAAGGGGCGGATGGTTAAAATGCTGCTGCTGCTGCTGGGGCTGCAGCTGGTGCCGATTGTGCTGTTGCGGTTGGTGCAGCGCGAGGTATGGCACGGCGCGGGGTGCGTTTGGATGCTTTTTTTGTTGTTGGGCCGTCTGATCGACGACGAGCTTGTTCAAGTTGCTGTTTTCGCTGTCGTTGTTGCGGTTGCTTTTGTCGTTGCCGTGTGCGTGAGCATTATTCATCTTGCAAGCCGAGGGTGATTTGATTCCAGGCAGTCGACTGCCAGTGGTGGGTCCTGCCAGCAGCTCTATCAGCCAGTATGCAGCTGATCGTTCGAGTCCAGTCGAGAGTGAGTGCAGCTGAGCACGTCCCTTTCGAGTGAGTGCGTGGCGTAGTGTGTACGAGCGGACGGAGCAGCGGACAACGAGGGCCAGGCCTGGACTTGCGCTCGATCTGTCGGCTGGGTGTTAAATACTACTACATCTAAATACAGTAACTTATGGGGAAGGAAAAGGGGGCCACGCGCCGGCCAAGGGAAATGAGAGAGAGAGAGAGACCAGACCGCTGTCTCTCTCTCTCTCTCTCTCTCTGTCCCCGCCCTCTGTCACGCATATCCATCCGTCTCCGAAGTCCCCGGCCAAGGCCCAGACCAGACACACTGGCCGAGCGACAGGCGGGGACACATCCGCCGGGCTGCGGGCTCGCAGGGCAAAGAAAATCCGGCTGTTACCGGGTGTTGTCCCCTGGAATTCACTCAAACAAACAAACCAAACAAAAAAAAAAAAAAAAAAAATTCTGGGTAAGACAAACAAATGGACCGCCAATTGATATCAAATTACGTTATGCAGAAAGAGAGAGAGTGGGAACGAATAATCATTATCCGCAGACATTTTGTCGTTGGGAATCCTCCCGAGATATTCCATTCTTCCCTCACGGGAAAATCTCTTTCCCCACTTCGGGTATTCTAGTTTCCCCGCTCCGATCGGACATAAAAGGGCCCTTCGTCGGCGCAGCTTCCTTCAGTCACTTCTCCTTACACTCTCTCTGCGGCGTGCGTTCACTTCTGGCCCCCGGCCAGCCAAATACCTCATTAATCCACCCGCCCACCGGGACTGCTTTAAAGAACGCTCAGTCCCCCAGACCAGCAGCCGACGCAAAAGCGTCCAAGGCAAAGCGCTTACCCGAGCCGTACATGCCACCTGCTGAAACACACTCTCCAGGTTTCTCTTGGCATCCATCCACCACCCCCACACCACAGACTCACACGTTGTGACTACAGTACCTAGCAGAGTGGCAGCAGTGCTCGCCAATGTAGTAGGAAGGTGGCATCTCCTCAACGCTCTACGCCATCTATCCAACAACAGGCAACAGGTTAGGAAGATTTGATGGAAAGACAATATAAGAGACAATGCAAAAAAAAAAAAAAAAAAAAAAAAAATTAAGACGGCGCTGAGAAGAGAGTTTTTACTTTGGGAACCCCACCCCCCATCTCCCCGCCTCCAATCTCATGAAGCCTAAATCAAACGCAACCAGCTGCTTGTGCTGCCGCTGCTGCGGGACCTTGCATACAAAAGCAAAAGGAAATGTTCCGGAACCAAGCTGCCCCACCCCTTAGCCGCGCCCATCGACGCGCTCCTCGCTCCTCGCGTGCGGCGCCCTCCTCCGAACGGCCCCTGAACCCGGCGACCTCACCGACGCCGTTGAGGACGAGGAACGGGCGATACGCGTCGTCAAAAAGGTTGCCGATGTTCGTGATGCAGATCATGACGAGGACGGTGGCAAAACGTGCCGGCGAGTATATCCGTGTGCATCCTGTCGCCGACAATGCACGTCTCGTTCTTGTCCGTGCCGAGGAGTTACTGCGCGAAGCGCATCGTGAGGGAGGTAGGTTTGCCGTGAAGGCTATTTTTTGGTTGGGTTGGTGGTGGGTAAGGTAAACTACTACTACCACTGCTGCTGCTGCTACTACACGTACGACTACGCTTACCGCCGCCACCCTCCGTGCAGACTGCTCTTTCCGCCGGGCATGGTTGGGAATGCGGGGGAAGGGGGTGGGTGGGGTTGGCTGGGCTTGTCGGCTTCGCTGTGCTGTCAGTCATGACCGCAATTTTTCACGTTTCTTTATATGTCAACGGGTCTCCAACTAGTTGGGGGGGGGCGGCGCGCTTGTGTTCGCCGCGGCTTTTGCCAGGCCCAGCATTACTTTTTAATGATGGATCCAATCGCTTATTGGAAAGTCCTAATGTTCATTTTTATGGCGCATTCGGTCGAGCGGAAGCGAGCATCCCGCGAACCGTGCCGCCAGCCTCGACCTGCAAAACCCGCAACCGCACCGTGGCTGATAGGTGGTTGCGTTTTTTTTTCTTTTTTTTTTTTTCTTTTTTTTTCTTTTCCCTTCCTTTTCCGGGCATGGGCTGACGGATTGGAATAGTGCCGTGAAGAGAATTAGAATTCTACGGCATCAGATGGTAGTATGTGGGGGTATATATCAGTGGTAGATAGCTCGCTTTGCATGCGAGATGCCCAGGGTTCGATCCCCTGTGCCTCCACTAGTTTGTGGATATGCAAGGGATATATTTAGATCTCTCCCACTTTGGTCGACTTGCAAGAATTTTGAACGAGCGTGAACTGACTAGG
Organism: Zopfochytrium polystomum; assembly: GCA_025765615.1. Lineage (NCBI taxonomy): Eukaryota > Fungi > Chytridiomycota > Chytridiomycetes > Chytridiales > Chytridiaceae > Zopfochytrium > Zopfochytrium polystomum. The sequence continues at coordinate 10,750 of JAIVFJ010000282.1, read as the reverse complement.
TGGGGTCCAGAGAGCAAAGGGTCGACTTGGACTGCTGTGCTTGAGCTCGAGGCAAAAGCCGACGTCACAGCTTTTATAATATGGGAACCGATTACATACAGTGTGAAGTGCCACGTCGGCATGCCATTGGTGTGTAAGTCAACGCGGGTGAAAAGCAAGAGGTTGAATTTCTCTATTTTTCATTCAGACCGGTTACTTGTTTTTGACCTTCATTTGGTCTTCCCACCAATTTGGGGGCGGCGAACGGTAATAATGTAGCTTCAAAATCATATCTGCCTCGGTGCACTCACGAAGAAAAAAAAAAAAAGAAAAAAAAAAATGAAAACTCAAAACATCTCGTTTGAACGAATCTAGTAGTACATAGCAGGCGTCACAGCGCCGGAATGCTTCGCGTACCGGCGCTCCCCATCTTCGAGCACCTCGGCGAGGTACCACTCTCCGGGACGAACGCGGACCACAAAGCTGTCTGGCTCGTGAGCGCGGCCTGCGCGGTGCACGTCGCGGATGAAAGCATCGCGCAATCGGCGGTACTCGTCGACGGCGACCGTCTCGCGGTCGTTCAGCCGCTGTCGAGCGTGCATAGGGGCCAGGCGTTTCGCGACACGGAGCTCAAACAGCGCGGCGGTGGATCCGGAGCCGAAGCTGTACATGAGCACCTTGTTCCCGGGGGCAGCGTCGCCGAGGGTGTCCAGGAGGACGGCGAGGCCCATCCAGACGGAGGCGGTGTAGAGGGCGCCGAGCTGCGCGTTGGCCTCGAGGCCGCCGCGGGCTTTGGTCTCGAAGGCGCGGGAGGCGGCCTCGGCCGCCCGCTCGGCGCCATCGGCCTTGACGAGCGCCGCGACGCCGCGCTTCGCCATGCTCGAGGTAGTGCAGTGGAGCACGACGTGATCGTAGGCGTCGACGAGCCGCGTGGACAGTGGTGATGGTCTTGGTGCTCCTGTGGCGGCGAGCCGGGCCGTGAAGCGCTGGTGGCAAACGTGGGCGGCGCGGACGTACTCGTCGACCGACTCCTTGGCCTTGACGACGGGCAGGCCGTCCTGCTTTCCGACGGGGCGGTAAAAGTCCCAGCTGTGGGTCATCACGGTGCCGCGGGGCCGGCCGAGCACAACGTTTGCGCGCGGGCCGATGAGCATCGCGACGGCGCCGGCGCCGGCCAAGAAGTGCAGCTCGGATTTGCCCTGGTACACGTCGGACGCGACGACGATGGCCAGCTTGCCGTTCCAAGCCTCTGACTGCACCCACGCGACGGCGTTGAAGAACGCTGCAGTTCCGCCGTAGCAAGCGGTGATGCAATCGCTGCCCTCCAGATCGGCGTCGGGGCCAAAGCGCTGGGTGAGGAAGGTTGTAATGGACTTTGAAATGTCGACTGGCGTTTCCGTTCCGACGTCGATGCGGCCGATCTTTGATGGCTCCACACCGGTCTTTGCAAGAAGTCGTTCGATAGCGTTCATTGCCATCGAAACCGAATCCTGGTGCAGTGAAATTTTCCAACGGTGGGATTAAACGAGTGCAGCTTTTGCAAACGCCCTCTATCTCGGGAGGTCAGTCCTCACCTGATTGCATCCCGTGACCGACATTCTCTGCAAGCCGAGGCCCTTCGTGTACCTGCCCGGCACGCCGTCGCTGATCTCGAGCTCAGCCATGTCGACGGCTCCACTCGGAAACGCGATTTCCATCGCCAAGATCCCGACGTCCTCCGGTCGGGGAAGTTCGCTGTTGGACCTACAAAGTGAGTGAGTGGGGGGGTTTTTTTTTGAGGCGATGAGACGATCAAAATGTTTTCGCTGCCGATGCTCTACCTTTGTCGTCGCAAGGGATACGTCTCTGCGAGCGGCGCGTTGATTTTCGAATCAAGACCGTAGGCGCTCTCCGGTTCGCTCCGGACCGCAACACGATCCTCCAGGAGGTTGGCCCTGTGTGCCGACCCAAAACGATCCGTCTCGTTGGCCTGTCGAGCCGCTCTCGCCTGCGTGAATTTCAGACTGTCGCCGCCCTTTGAGCGCTCGGTGATGCACCGCGCCAGCTCAAACGACTCCTTCATCAACAGCGCGTGATCAACGGCCGGCCGCAACAGCCGCAGCGAGGACCGAAGACCCTGGCGCGGTGCGCGGGCGAGCTCGCGGGCCTTTGCCAGCACGGCGGCCTCCAGCAGCTCGCGCGATTCGGCGACGGCATTTACCAAGCCCATCTTGAGAGCGTCCGCGGCCGGGAAGGTCCTGTTGTCGAGGTACGCCTCCATGGCGCGGGCGCGACCGAGGTGGGCCTCCAAGTTTGCGCTCATTTCCACGCCGGGGCAGAGGCCGCGGGTAACGAGGCCCGTAGAGAAGGTGGCGGTCGATTCGGCAAACTTGTAGTCGGCGCGGAGGGAGAGGGCGAGGCCGCCGCCGACGACTTTTCCTTTGAGTTCGGCGACAACGGGGAACGGGAGGGTCGCCAGGTCGGCGTAGGCGCTGAAGGTGGCGTAGATCGTCGACGCAACCTCTGCGAGGGACTGCTTTGCGGAGAAGAGGGACTGGAGCTGGCCGCCCGTGCAAAAGTGGTCGCCCCTTGCGCGAAGAATCGCGCAGGCGACGTCGGAGCGGTGCTGCAGTTCCTGGACGATCAGCTTGAGCTGCGCGGCCACTTTTTCGGTCATGCTGTTGACGGGCGGGTTGTCGAATTCGATTGCGACAATCGCTTCCTCCACCTGGACAAGTCGAACGAGGTTGGCGGTTGCGCTGGGTGTGTCGGTGCCTCGCATGGAAGAGTTGAGTGCTCCGATGCGGACGATCGCAGACTCGAAAGTGAGGTTCTCGTCGGCAATATTTGCTTTCGTTGCCGACATGAGCTTGGGGTCAACTGCCAGCATTCGATTGACTAACCGACGCTTTTCGACTGCCAACAAAAAGAGTTGCGTTAAAAAATAGCAATTTTGATAAAGAGCGCAAGGCACCGAACCTGCTAGTTCCTCTGCCGACTCTGCGATAACATCGACCAGACCGAACCCCTTTGCCTCCAGTGCCGAAACGTTGGTTCCCAGCAGCATCATGCGCTTCGCCACGTGCTGCGGGATCCTGTTGAGCGCGGCGACGGAGACGACGCCGGGGATGCCGCCGAGCCTGATTTCCGGGAACGCAAAAGTGGTCTTTGTCTCTGCGAGGACGAGGTCGGAGCAGCAAGGGAGGAGCATGCCGCCGCCTCGCACGCCGCCGCGGCAGACGGACACGACGGGGAGGCGACAGCGTCTCAGGAGGTCGATGAGTGCGCCGCACTTTAGGATGGAGCGCTGCATTCCTTCGTCGTGGAAGCCGGCGTCGGAGCTCCAGAGGTCCCAGCCGGTGCAAAAGTGGGGGCCGACGGAGTCGACGACGATCATCTTGTCGAGGTCCACAGCCTCGATGATTTTGTCGAGCATGGTTTCCGTCATGGCGTTGTCGCGCTCGGGACGGTTGATGGTGATGAACACGGCTCGGTCGGTCGTTTCGACAATCACTTCGTCGCTATTGCTGCCGCCGCCGAGCGGCGTGGACTGCTTGACGGGGGGTTTGCCGTCGAGGAGGCTGGCGGCCGAATGCTGCCGTTGCTGTACCGGAGCGCTGGTGCTCTCGGCCAAAGTTTGATTCGAGTCAGCGACGTTAGTAGTGTCCCTGGTCGACAGTCTCGACTGCAAAGGTCCCGCCATCGATTCCAGCTGCCGTGCGACGGAGGCGACCGAGACGTTTTCTTCGAGCAACGAAGCCTGGGGGATGGCGACCCCCAGTTCCGACTGAATGAAATTGATGAGCTCAACCGAGGCGAGGCTGTCGAGCCCGTAGAACTGCAAGGGGACGGTCGCGTCAATGTCGGTGGCGATCATTCCAAGCATGCTTGCAATTTTGTTCCGTAGCACCAACTCGTAGTCGGAGGTCTCGCCGTGAAGAAGCGCCCTCTGCGTCGACACTGGAACGGGTTCCTCGTCGTAGAACGTTTCCTCGCGCTGCAGAGATACTGGGACAGGCTTCACGTCGAGTGCCTCCTCGTATTGTAGGACCTCTCGGCGACTCGCGCCGTACCCTTCGCCTGCGCTAACGACAGAAGGAGGCGGCGCGGCGACGGCAGCCGTCGACAGCCGGGCGGCGAGCGAGTCGATGGACACAATTTCGTCGAGCAAATCGGCCTGGGGCACTGTGACTCCGACTTCCGTTTGCAGGTAATTCAGGAGCTCCACCGAGGCGAGGCGGTCGAGGCCGTAAAACTGGAGCGGGGTGGACCCGTCCATTTCGCTCGCTTCCATGCCGAGCATGGTCGCAATCTTGTCGACCAAGATGGCCTTTGCCTCGTCGAAGCTCAAAGAACGCGTTTCACCGTGCGGCTCCGGCCGCGAGGCCGGAGCCTGCGACTGTTGCGACGCCGCGGGACGTGGAGTCAAATCGATGGCTGCAGAGACTTCGGAGTCGAATCGACGGAGATGCTGCGGCGCGATTTCTTTCCCATACACTGCTTGGGTGGGAATGTCGCGGGTCTCGACCGAAACAATGCTTCTTTCAACAACCGAGACCGCTTGCGTCTCTTCTCCGACCAACGCCGCACGACCGGCACCTTGCCCGTCCTGTCGCACCAACGAAGGGGACTCTTCCAGCATCTTCGCGAGCGATGCGATCGACAGATCCTCGCTCAGCAACGCGGACTGTGGGACGGCGACGGCGGCCTCGGTCTGCAAAAAGTTGACGAGCTCGACGGCGGCGAGGCTGTCGAGGCCGTAGAACTGCAGCGGGGTGGCGTCGTCCATTTCTTCGACGGCCATCCCAAGCATGGCCGCGACTTTTGCCTTGAGCATCTCGCGGTAGTTGATCCCTGCGTGGGTCGGCGACGACGACGGCGACGGCTGTGCGCGCGGTTTAGGCGCTTCTTTCGCCGCTGGGACCTCGTATCCGACGGGTTTCGTCGCGCGGTTGACGGTGGGTCTCGCGGCGACTGTCGTCGCGGCCGGTGCGGGGGGCGGGCCGCGCCGCGGGAGTTGTGGCGTTCCGTACTTTTTCACGGCGTTGGGCAGAACGCCCTCGATCCACGACGGAGCGATGCGCAGGTTGGAGATGGCGGCGGTGTGCCAGTGGTCGTAGAGCACAACGCAGGGGGGCGGGTCGGCGCGTGGCTCGAGGAGGGAGTCCAAGCAGGCGAGCAGCTGGGCGACGGAGATGGACTGTGCGTATCGGTCGAGGAGGATCTGGCGGAGCCGCTGGTGCTCCCACCTTGCGAGGATGCCAGCGCCGTCGACCATGGGCAGCGAGACGGAGATAGCCGGCAGGCCCTGCTGGCGTCTGGCGATGGCGAGGGCGTCGAGGTAGGCGTTTGCGGCGCTGTAGTTGGTTTGGCCAGAGTGGCCGAAGCAGCCGGCGACGGAGGAGAACATGGCAAAGAGATTTACGTCGTGCTTCAAGCTCGCTTGGTGCAGGTTCCACGCCCCGACGGCCTTGGGCTGCAAGACGGAGCGCAGCCGCGACGTTGAAACGTTTTCAATCAGGGCGTCGTCAAGGCGGTTCGCGAGATGGAGTACGCCCGTGATCCGACGGTCCGCAAAGAGGGCTTCCACCTGGGCTGCGTCGGCGACATTGCATTGAAGGACGTCCACGCGCGCTCCCATTTCCCTCATTCCTACGACGATGGGGTGCTCTGCAACGGCGTCGGTCACGGGGCGGCTGGTGGTGAGAACAAGCGACTTTGCACCGTTGTTTACAGCCCACAACGCAAGCTGCAAGCCGACTCCTCCGAATGCACCTGCACAGGTTGGGTTATTACCGCTGTTAACCTTTTAACGAACACAAAACTAACCTGTAAACAAGTACACTCCATCAGGCGAAAATGCCCGCGCCGGGAGCGCTCCACGAGAGGGATCCAACTTGCCGTTCATTGCGACGCAGACTTTGCCGACGTGCGAGCTTGTCATCATCAGCTGAAGCGCGTTTTCGAGAGACGCTATCGGGTAGGTGGTCTCCTTTATCGCAGACAGCTGGCCGGTCTCCAAGAGGCCGACCGCGTCCTTGGACAATCGAATCAGCTCGGGCGTTGGCAGCAGGTCCAAGTGACACGAGAAGAACGAGATGTTGTTCAAGAGCAGGTTCATTCCAAGGTTCGAGCCTTTCAGCATGTCGGTCTAAGCAAAGGGGTGTGAATGATGCCGAATCAGTCGAATGCAAAGAGGGTCAGCAACAACGAGACAAGTAAAACACCACAAAAAAAAAAAAAAAAAAAACAAAAAAAAACAAAACAAAACGACATCCCCCGCGCACCTTTCCAATCTCGACAAATCGTCCTTGAGGAGCAAGGCAGCGAACGCTCTCCATCAGACTCTCTCCGGCGAGCGAATTCAGTACGACCGAGACGCCGCGGCCGGCGGTGATCTTCATGACGGTTTCGTAGAACGACTTTGGATCGCGCGAGTTGACGACTTGGTCGAGACCAAACTCTGTGCGGAGGAACAAGTGCTTTCTCGGGGACGCCGAGGCGATGACGGTGGCGCCGAGGGACTGGAGGTACTTGATGGCGGCCTGGCCGACGCCGCCGGAGGCGGCGTGGACCAGGACGACGTCGTCGCGCGTGACGCGTGCGAGGTCGCGGAGGCCGTGGAGGACTGTCGCGAGGACCATGACGGTGCCGATGGGAAAGTTTGGTTTGATCTTGATGACCACGCCTGTATGGGTGCCGACGATTGCCCGCGTTGCGAGCAGGCCTCCTTCCCTCGCAGAGACGTACACTTTAATCCCAAACAAACAAAAAAGGAAAGAAAAAAAGTCAGTTAGAAGCCAAGTTTTGGTTCGAAAAAGGGGGGTGTCAAACTCGAACAGATTTTTTTACCATAAGCTCCGGCTTGAATTTCCGGATTCGTGCTGGCCTCGACGACGCCACAACCTTCAATTCCCAGCTGGCACGCGATGCCCGGAAGCTTTCCGAGGGCCAGAAGGACGTCTTTCAGATGCAGCGCGACGGTGTCGACCTTGACGACGACGTGGTTGTCTGGCAGGGCGGCGGCGGCGGGCAGGACGACGCGGCGCGGCTTGATTTTGGAGATCTGGGCGGCGCCGGCGGCCGCCTCCCAGACGAAGTCGTGCGGTTCCGGCGACAGCGCGACGCGCTCGACGGTCTTTGCGAGCACACGACCGTTCGTCGCTGCGATCTTGAGCTCTGGCTCGAGGTTCCAAGTTTCGGGCGGACCGGCGGCACGCAGCACGTGTAAAACGGACTGGGCGATTTCGAGGTCGGACGGGAGGCGCTCTTGTTCGATTTGGATGCACAGAATCGGGTAGTGCGTGCCGGTTGTGACCTTAACACGTTTGCCAAGCGCGTAAGTCCCAGTGCTAAAGGCCAAAAAAGGAAGGGAGAGGGGGGAAATAGAAGGGGAAAAAAGTAACAAACCTGGTATTCTACGCGGAACGCTCGAGCCAGCCCAGCCACCGACAAGGCCGCGTTCCCCATCGAGTCGACTGGAGAATCCGCGGCGACGATCACGACATAGGGGATCGCCTTGCGGGCGGCGCGGAGCGCCTTCAGCGTCTCCAGTGTTTCCGCGACGTCCGGCTTCGCGACGGGACGGACGTCGACGACGACAGTATCAGGCAGGTCCTGAACGTCCTCGAGCCGGGAAGCGACGCGGACCTTGTCGTCGTCTCGGGTTTCGACGAGGAGCGTCGAGCCTTCGCGGACGAGCACGGCGCAGCGCGGTGCTGCTCCGCCGGCGGCGGCCTGAGGGGTCGCAACGCGGCCGAACGCGACCTGGTGGATCAGCTCCAACGGGTTGGCAGCCGCATCTGCGGCGGCGGCGGCCGGGGAGCGGTCGGCGTTTGGTTTCCGGAGGAAGCTCAGCTCAAAGTCGTCTGCGGCGGCGACGAGCTCGCCGGCGGTCGTGAACACGCGGAAGGATAGCCGGCAGGCGGTGCGGGTCACGCAGGTGAGTCGACACGCGGAGAGCAGCGGCTCGTTGTCGGTCGGCAGCGGCGAGCGGGAGACTTGCATGAGGCCGCAACCGGAGGGCACGGTGACTGCGCTGGAGTCCAGATCGAGCGCGACGAAGGGGTGGAGGCAGGCGTCCAGGACGTTTGGGAGGGCCGCGAGGGTCGGGGGTGCCTCCGGCGGCGACGGGTTCTGCGGCGACGGCACGCGCACGTGGCCGATCACCCACTGGGCGCCGATTTCGAGTTTTTGGACCAGGCGGAAGGCGGGGCCATAGTGGAGGCCAAGGCCGGCGGCCTTGGTGTACACGGTCTCGGCGCCGACGGTTGTAATTTTAGCGCCCATGGCGGAGCGGATTTCGCTCAGCGAGTTCGAATGAAAAGCGACTTTCTCGTCGGAGGCACGGCCGACGCAGTAAGCCGTGGACGAGGACGCGTCGCAGACCGCGAACGACCGGTCATTTTCCCAGCACAGATCGATCGGGGGCTCGAAGCCAGGCTGGGCCAAGGCGCGGTGGTCCAGCGGGAGCATGTTCTTGAAGGCGATGTTGCGCAGGGTGACAGTGCGGAGCTTTGCGAGGCGCTTTGAGGCCATGGCGGCGGTGAGGTAGCCCATGCCGGGGAACACGACGTTCGACTGGATCCGATGGTCTTCCAAAAAGAGCCACGACGACGGCGCTGGGCTGCTGTTTGTCGGAGCTGGAGTAGGTGCCGTTGTCGCGACCGGCGCTGGGGCGACTTTGCTCAGCGCAGCCGGATCCGGGGCAGCGACGGTCGCCAAGGTTTGCGGGTTGGTGGCAAAGCTAGGCAGGATCCTTTGGTGATTCCAGTCGTGCCTGTACGAGAGCTGCACGGTTCTCGCGACGTCGGCCCATGCCAAGGCGGGGACGCATGACTCGGTGAGGGCTTTCCAGTCGCAGTGGTGACCGCGGGTCATTAGGTTCGCGACGAGCTCGACGACGGGCCGCGCAGAGGTTGCGGCAGTCGGCGACGGCGACGGCGACGGCGGGTTCGCCCCTGTGCAGCCGAGGACGGCCCCGGAGCCGACGACGGCCGCAATATCCCGCTGCAGGATCGCTCGCGGTGCGATTTCGATGAACGCGGAGCTGGGACCTAGTTTCGCGCCGGGCGCGTCCTTGGCAGTGGGAACCGACGAGGCCATGAGTTGTTTGACGTGCTGCAGGGCGCTCGAGAACTGCACTCGGTTGCGCACGGTTGTCCACCAATATTCGGCATCAACGACACTGTCAGAAAAAAGTAGGTGTAAGAATTAAAGGAGGGAATGAAATGACTGCTTACGCTGGGACGGCTCCAGTAATGCCCGACACAAAGGTAGCACGAGGTTGGTTGAATCGTAGATGGGATATAGCAGCCAAATACTGCCCCACGCAAGATCATACGGAAAAAAAAAAAAAATGCAAAGTGAGCCCACATTAAAAACGTCAAAAACACTCGCCCCAATCCAACAGTACAGACCTCAGCCTTGAACGGGTCCAAGTACATCGTATGATACGGCTTCTCGACCTGAACGGCCTTGAATGCAAAGCCCTTGCTCCGCAGCGCGGACTCTGCGGCGGAAACGTCGTCGGGCAGGCCGCTGACGGTGCAAGAAGACGGGCCGTTGACGGTGGCGACCCAGGCGACGGCGTCGAGGCCTGCGTCGCGGAGGGCGGCGTCGACTGCGGCGGCGGGGGCGCGAACGGCAACCATGCGGCCGCGCGGGAGGCGGAGGAGGACGCGGGTGCGGGCGAGGAGGAGGGCGACGGCGGCGTCAAAGTCGAGGACGCCTGCGGCGTAGGCGGCGGCGACTTCGCCGAGGCTGTGGCCGAGGCAGGCGGCGGGGCGGACGCCCCAGGAGGCGAGGAGGTCGACGAGGGCGAGCTGCAGAAGGCCGGCGGCGGTCACGGCGACGTGCAGGTCGTGGGGGCCGTCGGTGGCGGCGGTCGCAGGCGATGGCGTAAGTGCCGCGTCGGAGAGGAGACCTGGGTCGCGGAGGGGCAGCCAGGTAGATCCCAGGTCGGCGAGCGCGGCGTTCGCGCGGGCGATGGAGGCTCGGACGACAGGGAATCGCTGGTGCAGGGCCGCGCCCATTCCGAGCCACTGGCCGCCCTGGCCCGAAAACACAAACACGTGGCCGCTGGGCGGCGGAGCGCCGAGCTCGCGGACGGAAAGGTACGCGTCGACGGTTCTGTTAGAGTCGTACAGGGGCACGGTTGTGTTGGGTTTCACCGCCGCCGCCGCGGGGTCGGGCAGACGGTGGAGGAGGCCCGCGCAGTGATCAGGCAGCCGGGCGAACCTTTCGGCGTCGACGACCAGCGCCAGGCGGACGGTGGACGCCGACGACATGGTGGAGAGGTGCGATCGGGCGATGAGGTATGAAGCGAGGGCCGCGGGGGTTTTTGATTCTTCCACGGCGGCCTTCAGGGTGTTTTGCAGGCCCGCGAGCGAATGGGCCGCCACGACCACGGGGAACGCGGTTTCGCTGTCGACGGCGATGTGCGCGCCGTCAAACAACGCGGCGCGGGGCGCCTGTTCCAAAACGGCGTGCGCGTTCGACCCGCCGAATCCAAACGAGTTGACAGCAACGCGACGCGGGCGGCCCGCGGTGGTTCGCGGGAACGGTCCGTACGCGGTCTGGACGGCGACGTTCAGCCCGGCGATTTTGGGCGACAGCCCGCGGCAGTTTGCGGTGGGGTACATTTCGCCGAGGCTGAGCATGAGGGCGCACTTGATGACGCTGAGGACGCCGCTCATGCACTCGCCGTGACCGACGTGGCCCTTGACGGATCCCACGGGAACGGGGCCGCCGAGGCGGCTTCCTCCTGCTCGGCTCTCGCCAAAGGTTGCGG
>JAIVFJ010000281.1:0-79038 GCA_025765615.1 Zopfochytrium polystomum | reverse complement strand
GTAAAAAAAAACGGGGAAAGAACCAGGGAGAGACAAAGATAGACAGGCAAGAGACAGAGGAATAGAAAGACTTCTGGGACGGAGGGGAAACTGACAGACCCAAAACAAAAGAATCGACTCTCCATCATTCTTTGTGCCCAAAATGGCAGCAGCATCGGCTCTTCTCCCTTGCCGCCCTCCTCGTCGTCCTCGTCGTCCTCGTCGCCGCGCCTCTTGGCCTCGCGCAAACGACGACGACGACGACGACGGGTACTACTGCGATCAAGCTCAGTCCGCTACCCGGCGACGCCCCGCCCTTCGCCGGAACCATCTCCATCGGCACGCCCCCGCAGAGCGTCAACGTGATCTTCTCAACCTTCCACTTTACGTCCTGGGTGACTGCGAAAGAGTGCAACGGATGCGCGAGATCCACTGGTTACAGCGCCAACGCCAGCTCGACCCACGCGAACGGCAGTACCTCGGAGCGGATCTCTCCAGCAGGTTGGGTCTCTGTATTGAAACTGAAGCCTTGGTTCCACATATCTAATCAGAAATTAACAAATTCCAAATATTGCAACGCACACTCGGCCCTTGCCATTTCCACCAACTCTATTGCCAGACGAGCCCGAAACAGATGAGGCTTTCAAGGCTGTCATCGCTCTGGACACCGTTACCATCGGTGGCGCAACCGATGCGGCATTTCCATTCACAATGGTGGTAAACTCGACCGTGCCGATGGACAGCTTCAACCGCGCAGACGGGAAATTCAGTCTGTTGGGTGTGACGGACATAACAGAGTTTGATCCGGAGCCCAGGGTCCCCTTCCTCTACCACATCAAGGGCGGTCCAACCAAGTTCAGTCTGTCGTACGCCCCTGACTTGTCCAGCGGCAACCTCACTCTCAACCCCACAACCGCCGTGTCCAACTGGCTCAGTGCATCGTCTTGGGCCTGGGACCTGCCCATCCAGACCGTCTCGTTCGCGGACACCACCGCCGATATCCAAGACATCGCAACATTGAGCCACTACATCACGATACCGTCGCTCACCATTATCAACGAAGATTTCTTTGGCCGCGTCCCCACCGTCATTCTGAAAGCGATGCACCGCGCCATTTCCGGAAGCGCCCTCGAACTCCTTCCAAGTATCACCAGTACCACCATCACAACCCTGACCGTGCCGTGCGGCGCGTCCGGCCCGCCCCTTGCCATCAAACTGACCAACGCCGTCACGCTGAGCTTCCCGCCGTCCGCCTACATCGCCAAGTACAATGCGTCCGCCTGCAAGGTCGCGTTCTGGAGCTTTGGCGAGGGCCATGCCGACGAGTCGTTTGTTCGCTTGGGATACCCGGCGCTGCGCCAGTACACGACCGTGTTTGACATGCAGGCGAACCGCGTTGCGTTCGTTGTCTCGCCGTCCGCGAGCGCTGCGGCGGGACTCGCCCACGCCATGCAGATGTGGGTGGCCGCTGCCGTTGCCGTCGTTTCTGCGGTGCTCCTAACTTCAGGCGAACTACTTTTATGAAATTTCTGGGTTTCTTTCTTTATTCTTTGTTGATTCCGTCTTTGGCTTTTCAGTTCGATTCGCGTTGTCCTTCCCTTTTTTTTTCCCCCCTACCTGTCCAAGTTAGCTAGCGGCTGATGCATGGTCTCTCTTGTCAGCTGAGATGGAGGGACTAGCGTGGGTATTGTACAACGTGTACGAAAGGTCTCGAAGTTTTCCAAGCTACCACACTCATTATCAAGTTACCAGTCTATTTTTTGGCACTCGCGCCCGTTTGCCAGCTTTTCAGTAGCTGAACAATATCGTCTTCTTCCCCTCGCTTTGCATAATCCATCGGCGTAAGTTCGTTCGCGCACCTTGCATCTCTATTCGCGCCAGCCTCTAGCAGCAGCCGGACAATGTCAATCAGCCCCCATTCGCACGCATAGTGCAACGCTGTTTTCCCAGCGTGGTCCTTGCTGTCCACCGATGCCCCATAATCGAGAAGCACGTGCATCAATTCGATCTGATCGTTTTGGGCAGCTAACAGCAAGGCAGTGCAACCAACAGCGTTGTTGCCACCATCGAACGCGCTGATCTCGTCTGAGCCATCGCACATGCAGCGCAGGGTCTCTCGGCTCAACAGCATTTCGGCGATCGCAGTAGACCCCGAGACCGCAGCAGCCTCCAACAGTACATCTGACTCACGTCGTTTCCATCCCTGGCTCAGCAAAAACTCGACGATACGCAGATTGCCTCCTTCGCAAGCCACTTGGAGAAGGCTTTGGTCGTCCTCATCAAACAGGGATCCGCTCTCGTTGACCGTCACATAATTATACAGCCAGCAGGTGATATCTGCGTTCCCGCTCTTTGCAGCAGCCAAAAGCGCCGTCTCGAGAGCAGAGTCCAAGGTGTGGCACGACGTGTTGCCGCCAACCATCATGCAGTGCTCTAACAAAAGCTGAACCGTTTCAAGAGACGCCGACTTTACTGCCGCGGAAAAAAGGTCCTCAAAGTCGGCGCTGAAGATCTTTGCGCCGTGCTGCAGGAGCTCCCTGGCGATGTCGGCACGGCCACTTGAACACGCCGCTAAAAATGGGTACCAGTACCACTCCTCAAAGTCCTCGATCACATCGCCGGACCACGACTCGCGGACAATCCGACGGTTGACATCTGCGCCCCGCATGATCAGCAGTCTGACGATCGGAAAAGCTCCCTTTTTGAACGCTCTTCGCAGCGGCACGCTGTCTGCGAGAGGATGGTCCACGCCGGCGTCGATCCCCTCGGTCGACGCGCCGCACTCGAGAAAGAAATCCACGAGATCCAGTCGATCGCCGTCGATCGCGTGCAGGAGCCCCTCCGTCGCCGCCAGCAAATCGAAACCGAACCCCTGGGACCGCCGATCGCGGATCGTCGCCTTCACGGCGTCAAAGTCGGCGCAGTCGTGCCGGACCAGCCACCGCGCGACGCAGCTGTGGTGAGTGCTGCACCCGTTCTTGTTCCAGTCGCCCTCGGGGCGTCCGGCCTCGGCGAGGTAGAATTTGAGGGAGTGGAGCGGCTCGCTTACCCCCTGTGCGTGCAGCGCCGCGCACAAGCCTGGCGCACGGCTCGGCTGGGCTGATGTTGATGGTTTTGCCGATCGGTGGCCGTCATCATCGTGCGAAAGTGATAGCCTCCGCCTCTTGGGCGCGTCCTGTTTGGAGAGAGAGGCGTGAGCGCGGCGTTGTGATGATTGTTACCTCCACAGTGGGCCTACCGGCCTCTGACAATCCGAGGGCGGTTCCCTCGAAGACGACATTTTTTTCGCGGATTACTGTCACTCCTGACACTCGCCCATTGTCTAAAAAGACGCCCGGGAGGCAGCCTGAGCTCCAACACCACGCGGAAAAGCAGTGCTCTGTTTGAAAGCGTGGTTGGCTGTTGGGAGAGGATTCCACCAACCGCTGTCACGACCAAAAGCCCATTCAGCACCGTCCACGGCCAGCGGCTCCAGCTTCATCGGTCGCGAGGGTCGGCAACTCCGGGGAGGTACACGTACACAAAACAACAACTCAGCCTCATTTTACCGGTCGCAGCGCTGATTTGGAGAGAGCTTGCCTGCCATTTGTCGACTTGCAGCACCATTTACGGCCGACATTTATTAGACAGCGGACATTGAACCGCAAGAGGGCCTTCCCGTTGACCGACCTTGATTCAGTTAGTTCTGATGTCCAATCCGATCAACTTTTTGAAATCCTTGAGCACTGGACCAGCAGATAGAAAGGAAGAATGTCGGGAAGGTGCAAAGTCCAATCTGCCGAATGAACGAGACAGTGAACTCAACAGAAGATAAGGATGAAAACTAAAGAAGGAAAGAGAGAAAAGAAGGCAGAAAAACGAAGGACCATAAGCGCTTCTCTCTCGCCTACTTCCACAATAGGTTCGTCCTTGCAACCATCGCTCCAACCTCCTCGAACCGCGCACGCAGTTCCGCGTCAAACACCGTGGACTCTTTGGCGGCCCCGACGGCGGCAAACGGCGCTGTGTCCGCCTCGCACACCGTCCCGGGCTCCGGCAGCGTGCCGTTCGTGAAAAAGCTCTGGATGGACTTGACCGTGCACGTCGAAAACTGGGCCAAGCTGCAGTGCCCGTAGCCCTTTTGCGTCAGCAGGACGCTGTTGGCCTCCGTCATGGCCGACGCGGCGACTTTGGCGGAGCCCAGCGGCGTCACGGGGTCAAGCGTGTTGCCGATGAGGAGGACCTAATTTTTTATTTATTTTTTTTTTTTTTTAAGAAAAAAAGGATTGTTTGTTTTTTTGTTTAGTTCCGCGAGGCGCCTCACCTTGTTGCTCAGCGTGTTGCTCCAGGGACCCGCAAACCGCTCAACCGGCCTCGGCCAGAACGAGCACGGCCGCAGCATGTACGCCCACGCCCGCCCAAACAGCGGCGACACCTCCTCCTCCACACGCCGCGCGACAATCTCCCACTCCGCCCCGCCGCCCGCCTCCACGTCCCCGTCCGCGCACTTGACCGCCAGAAACCCGTTTCTCCCCGATCCGTCCGTCGCCGGGCAGTACACCCCGTCGTCGCCGCCGTCCGCCGGCACGGCGCCAAGGAACCGCGCGAGCGGGCCCGCGTCGCGCCTCACCGGGTCCAGCAGCGCGTAGAACGCCGCCGCGGCCGTCGGCCACGTCGCCGGACGGTACAGCGCGCTGAGGAGCGCCTGCGCCGCGTGCACGCCCGACAGGAACGGCACCGCGGAGCCCGTCGCCAGCGCCGCGGGCCCCGCGTCGAGGTCGTCGAGCGCGCCGCGGAGCAGCGCGGCCACTGTCGGCCGCGAGTCGGACACCAGCCCGGCCAGCGGGCAGCCGAGCGGCTCCGCCGCCGCCGCCGCCTCGCACTCGCGCCCGAACCCGTCGACCACGGCCTCCGTGTCCTCCAGCGCGCTGCGCGTCCACGCCTCCGCCGTGCGCGTGTACGTCGTCGGGTCCACCACGCCGTCTAGGACCACCGCCCCGACGCGGTCCGGGAACATATTGACGTACGAGATACCTAGAAACGTGCCGTACGAGAGCCCCCAGTAGTTGAGCTTGTCCTCGCCGAGCGCCGCGCGCAGCAGGTCCATGTCGCGGCTCGTGGACGCGGTGGAGATGAAGGGAAGGACGTCCGGCGAGCGGGCTCTGCAGTTGGCGGCGATCGCCGCGCTCAGCGCGCCAAACGCCGGGACGGAGGTGCCGCTGTCGCGGAGGCCGGGTGGCGCAAAGGACTGCCCGGCGATGTCGGCGGCGGCGTGGGCCGCGGCGGACGGGTAGCAGATGACGGGGTGCGAGGCGCCGACGCCGCGCGGGTCGAAGCCGAGAATGTCGTGGTGGCCGCCGGTCAGGAGGGAGATGAGCCGGCCGGCTCCCTTCACGAAGCCAGCTCCAGAACTGTGGTTGGGTCGAGAGAACAAGGGGTCAAAAAAAACCCAATATGTATTGGGAAAAATCGTGGGGATCCAACGACCCTCCCCAAGCAGTGCCAAACACTCACCCACCGGGACCGCCAGGGTTAACAAAGAGGGTGCCCAGCCTCGGCTCCGCCTGAGCCGGGTACTTTACGACGGCGATGGAGATGACCCGACGGTCCGACGCGTTCAAGTGGTCGAGCGGGACCGGGAGAGATCCACAGTAAAGCGTGCCGTCGTTGCACTTTTTCCAGCCGAACAGGTCGTCGGGTGCGGGAGAAGGCTCGGGGCGGCGAGGCGGCGGCGGCGGTGGCGGGAACCCGCCGGGAAGTCGTGTGCGCAGCCAGTCGAGAATGGGGTTGGGTGCAGCCGGGGCGCCGCTGTTGCTGACGGCGGCGGCGGCGGGTGGTGGCGCGCCGCCGCCTTCGCGGGCCATCGCCAACGTCGTGACAAGAACGAGCGTCGCAACGAAGACCGCGAGGGCCAACCACCGCCCGACGGCGCTGCGCAGCCTTGCGGCATCGGCGCCCGCGGCCGTAGTACTGCTGCTGCCGCTGCTGGCCCCGGGGAGCGAAAGGAGTTGGAGGAGGGTGGGGCGGCGGCGGCCAAGGCGGCGCAATGCGCGGCGGCGGTCGACGCCGCCGTCCTTAAGGCCACGATAGTCCTCTGTTGCTGTTGTCGTCATCTTGTCGTTGGTTGTTTTTTTCGTTCTCCTCTGCGTGTTAAAAAAAAAAAAAAAAGAAAAAAAAAATACGCAAAAAACCTGACACGTACCGTCGGAAGAGTCAGAGGTGAAATATTCTGGATCCTGATGGGCACGCACGTACGCGTATCATAGGGGTCATGGGCTTTCTTCGACCCTCCGCTTTGACAAAAAGGAATATATCTACGTATGCTGCTGCCTGGATCATTGATAGGGTCTCTTTCTCCAAAAGCCGGTTGCGCAGCCAGCAAGGAGGCGGGAAACGGTCTGGGGGAAGCGAAACAGTCCAAGGGGCTGAAACGAAACAAAACCAAAGGAAGATGAAACTGAAACAAAAAAGAGGGCGCGCAATCCACAAAGAACGGATGCGCCGGAGATGAGCCACACAATGAACAACTTTGGACACGAACGATACACCATTTGTCCAAACCTAGAAAAAGCAAACTGAATCCGCAGCGCACTCCCAGTACCATCCCCTACTTCCACACTCGATTTGCCTTTGCGACCAACGCCGCAACCTCCTCGACCTGCGCGCGCACCTCGGAGCTGAGAACCCCGACGGCCTCGTCCGGCGCATCAAAAGGCGCCCTGTCCGCCTCGCACACCGTCCCGGGCTCCGGCAGCGCGCCGCGGACAAAGTAGTCCTGGACCGCTTTCACGGTGCACGACGAGACCTGCGCGATGCTGCAGTGGCCGTAGGCCCTTTGGGTGAGGAGGACGCTGTTGGCGTCGGTCATGAGCGACGCGGCGACTTGGGCCGAGGCCAGCGGCGTCACTGGGTCGAGCGTGTTGCCGATGAGGAGGACCTTGATGACGGAGCATTAAAACAAAGAAATTAGCTCAAACTCTAACGGAAGAAGAAAACCGTCAATGCTTTCCCCTGTTACCTTGTTGCTCAGCGTGTTGTTCCACGGGCCAGCGAACCGCTCAACCGGCCTCGGCCAGAACGCGCACGGTCGCGTCACCAACGACCACGGCCGCCCGTAGAGGGGCGAATACTCCGTCTCGGCGCGCTTCGCCTCCTCCTCCCACTGCGCCAGGTCCGTCGAGTCTCGCACCCCGTCCGCGCACTTGACCGCCAGGAACCCGTTGCTTCCGGAGTCGTCCGTCGCCGGGCAGTACGCGCCGACGTCGTCCTCCGCCTGCGCGCCGAGGAACCGCGCGAGCGGGACCGCGTCGCGCTGCGACGGGTCCAGCAGCGCGTGGAACGCGTCCGCGAGTAAGGGCCACTTTGCCGGGCTGTACAGCGCGGAGAAGATCGCGTCCGCCGCGTGCAGACCGGAGAGGAACGGCACCACGGACCCCGTCGATAGGGCCACCGGCGCCGCGTCGAGGTCGTCCTGCGCGCCGCGGAGCAGCGCGGCCACCGTCGGCCGCGAGGGGGAGACCAGCTTTGCGAGAGCGCACCCGCGCGATGCCGCACCAGCGGTGGCGGCGGCGGCGGCGGCCTCGCACTCGCGTCCGAGCCCGTCGAGGACGCCCTCCGTGTCCGTCAGCGACGTGCGGGTCCACGCGTCCGACGTGCCCGTGTACGTCGTCGGGTCCGTCACGCCGTCGAGGATGACCGCCCCGACGCGGTCTGGGAACAGGTTGACGTACGAGATGCCCAGGAACGTGCCGTACGAGAAGCCCCAGTAGTTGAGCTTGTCCTCGCCGAGCGCCGCGCGCATCAGGTCCATGTCGCGGTTCGTGTACGCCGTCGAGATGTACGGAAGGAGGGACGGGGAGTGGGTTTGGCAGGCGGCCGCCGCGGACTGGCTCAGGGCGCCAAAGGCGGGGAAGGAGATCGGGCTGTCGTGGAAGCCGGGGACCGAGTAGGTTTGGGCGGCGATGTCGGCCGCGGCGTGGGCCGAGGCGGAAGGGTAGCAGATGACGGAGTTGGAGGCGCCGATGCCGCGCGGGTCGAAGCCGAGAATGTCGTGGTGGCCGCCGGTAAGAAGGGAAATGAGCGGGGCGGCTCTTTTCGCGAAGCCGGCCCCGGACCTTTTGTTTCAAATCGGAAGAAGGGATTGAAGAGTCATTTGCAATCAATGGCGACGTCAAAAAATCGTGGGGGCTGGGGAACAGGACGCGACGGATGTCGGAGACACACACACTCACCCTCCAGGACCGCCAGGGTTGATGAAGATGGTCCCAAGCCTCGGTTTCGCCTGAGCCGGGAACTTGACGACGGCGATCGAGATGCGTCGGCTGTCCGACGCGTTCAAGTGGTCGAGGGGAACCGGGATAGATCCGCAGAAAAAGACGTCGTTGCACTTTTTCCATCCGAAAGGGTCGGGCTTGGGGGAAGGCTCCGGGTTGCGGGGCGGGAACCAGCCGGGAAAGCGCTTTCGGAGCCAGTCTAGGATGGGATTGGATGCAGAGGAAGCAGCAGTAGCAGAGTTGGTGTTGTCCGTGGCCGGGACATTGGTGGTCGCGGCGGGGGCGGGGGTGGGGCCTCCGAAGCCACCGCCTTGCAGCAAGACGAGCAGCGATGCCGCCACGATGGCGAGGGCCAGGGTCCCCGCGATGCGCCGCGCACGAAGACCGGCAGCAGAAGCAGCAGCCGCAGCGGGCAGGACAAGGTGGCGAACAGCGTCGCGGCCGCCGGCCGTCGTCGTCGAAGTCGTTACCGAGGTCGACACCTTCAAATCCATGACCGATTGATATTTTTCTTTTTTTTTCTTTTTTTGTTTTTTTGTTTTGTTTTGTCCCCTTACTGACTTTTGGTGGTGGTCCTTCTTATCGAATGACTGCGCGTTGGCCCCACGAAAAAAAACCAAAGCGCTGTGCCCCCTTTTTTCTCACACACACACACACACACACACAGCCAATTCTCTTCTCTGCAGTCCAATTAAGAGTTTGGAGCTCCTGTCGGTCAAAAATCTGACCCAATTGCGGCCACTGATTCTTCTTCATTTGGAAACTTTCGAAAATGCAAGAATACCCACGCCCTTTTCAACCCCAATCTACCCCCAACCACCCTCAAGATGGGTGGTAACTTGGCAGCAAAGAGCTTGCCCATTTGAGTATTGCCAAACTTGGAACATGAAAGAGCCCCCTGCCTTATGTAACTGCGACAACGGCAGGGATCGAACCTACGCGGGGAATCCCCAACAGATTTCAAGTCTGTCGCCTTAACACTCGGCCACGTTGTCGACAATGAGGTACAGCCTGATAGATAAACGGAACCTTAGGGACAGCCCCGAGCCAAATGAGCGAATCGACCAGCTAGATGTTCGGCGCTCGTCACAGCGGAGAGCTTTTGGAGGGTGGGTTACTCGATTCAGGGCGGGAGGGAAGCGAGAAAGCGATCGTGTGGCGAGCTTGTGTTGGTCGCTAAATGCATGATCGTGGTTTTTCCAACAGAACGACTTTATTCCCCCGGCATTCCGATAGACTTCTTTTATTTGCATTTGTGCGCTGCTTGCTTAGAACAAGAGAGAAAAAATCATCTCCGCGTTCGGCTCTTTTCCCACTTGAGCAAGCGAGAACTCGACAATGGAACGATGTCCCCTCATTTGGGAGTAAAAGATGGGGGTTTTGCCGTTCCGACACACTGCTTGTGTGTTTGCACCAGCCTCTGCGAAGACGCGAACGACTCCAAGGCGCCTAAGCTCGCACGCAGAGTGCAATGTCGTCTTATCGTCTGCGTTCCGAGCATCTACGGGCCTCGTGGTCTAAAAAAATCCGCACGAGTACTGTACGCCCATCTTAGCGCACGGTGAAGCGCAGTCCTCACAAAGCTGTCGACCGCCTCGGTAACCTCTTCGGATTGCGGCAAACGTCGCATTATGGCGAGCAGCAACTCGATCACCGAACCGCGCCCGCCGGAACGGCGGCTGCGAACAATACATCAAAGTTCAACTAGTCACCAGCTTTGTCCAGAAGGAAAGCGACAAGCTCCTTGTTTCCCGACCCGCGCTCATGGAGCAGGCATTGAGACTGATTTGTGCTCGCCAGGACTGCGGGGGTACACAAACAGCCAGCGGGCGACCTCGCTGTGCCCCATGCGCACCGCCATTTCTAATGGCGTGTGGCGGTGGTGTCTCGCTGAGCCGACGTCGGCCCCGTGCTCTACCAGCGCCATTACTGCCTCCAGTTGCCCGCAATCGACAGCATGGTGCAAGGGCGTATTCTTCTTGTCGTTTCTCGCCTCCAAGTGCGCTCCACGTTCTACAAGCAGCCTGACAATGTCCCGCGGCCGAGGCGAGGACGACGGGGGCGGGGTCACAGATGAAGCGAAGAGCAGTCCCGAAGCGGTCGCCGTCTGGTGAGGACCGCACGTGTACACCGTCCACAGAAGCCCGCGGTCGAGGAGAGCTTTCGCGAGCGGCAGGAGCCCGAAATGCACCGCGAGACAAAGGCGTTCCGACTTGCGCGGCAAGTACGACGGCAATCGTCCGGCCGACGCCGCCGCGATGGTGGAGAGCTCATCGCAATCCAGCCGCAGAAAAACGTCCAGTTTCGTCCGTGCCACCCGTTTGAATCGAGTGGCCAGTAGCGCCTAGCCTTTTCGCTGCACGAACCGTGCGAATGCCGCTCGGTCGCCCATCGGCAGTGACGAATTAAAAGCAAGGTTAGAAATAGAATCTTATCGATAGCAGCAACCTGCGAGACAACGAATGAGTCGATAACGAAACTCTGGGAGCTAACGTACAGCACTGAAAAAGAGAGGAGTGGGGGGAAAGATAGACGTAACACTGTAGATTCGGTTGATTTAGTTCGCGTCGGAAAACGTAAAAAGCATATTTTTGTCGCACCTCGCAATGAATACAACGAGGACGGAGTGGACGCAAGAAGCTCTGAAGGTCAATCGATGCGAATGGCTGAAAAAGGAATGCCCAGATTTTGGGTGCAGTCTCTGAGTTGCAAGATGGATTGCACAGTATGTTCGTTGCGCGTACAATTTTGTTTGGTAGCCATTTTTTGGTTTCCTTCTCTGAAAAGAGAGAGGCGTTTTATGAAAAAGTGTTGGTGCCGAATCTTGGGACAATCCTCAGCGTTGCAAACTTCTTACCCCTGCTTTGCAAGCAAAACGGGCAGACGCAAATTCCAGTACAGGAAGCATGGAAAGCAGAACGCATGGAAATCAGAACGCGACATGTTGTGGCCAAAGGCGAGGGGACCAATATTATAAGAACAAAAACGCGGAGAAGAAATCAAAAGAAGAAAAACTACGACAAAAATGACTTGACGAATGGGAATCAAAGTAAGCGTGTGAGGACCAGACCAAGAATACTACAGGATCGCGCACTGGCACCCGCCGCGCCTCCCCTGCCCGTCCGCTGGCTCGTCCTTTGCCGGGGCGTTTGCTGCAGGAAGCGGGGTGATACCGCAGTGACAGGGAAGGAGGACAGGTAACAAGCAATTGTCAGGAACCCTGCGTCCGAAACGCCCCAAACAAATCGTTTCCAACATCGGTCTCACCAGCGGGAGCCCGTGCTGCGTCCGGCCGAATTAGTAAATGCACGATCGTAGTCTCTCCGGCAGGGATCTGTGCAGCTGCGTTGGAAAAGTTGGGTCACGGATCGGTTTCTTTTGGGGGAGTATGGGAGCGTGGAATGGCAATTTACCTTTGATCGTCGTCGCGTCCTCCAGAAACTTGCCCCGCAGCAAGATCCGCAGGTTCCCAGGGCCTGCCGGCACCTCCTCTGTCCACTCTGCACAAGCAATCGCAGAAAGAGAAGTTACATCTTGGGGCGCGGTAGGCACGATCGAGGGGGTGGGCGGATTCCATTGCGGCACAGCAAACACACACACACCATCACACACCTTTCGGCCAGGCGGCAAAGACAGCCTGCTTGACGGCGTCGATGCGATCGGACGGGCTGACGAGGAAGTCTGACTTTTGGCCGTTGACGAGGAGCAGCCGCAGGTTCACTTTGTCGGCGGGCACGTCTGCCGGTGTCGACGACGATGGCGCAGCAGTGGCGGCGCCGGCGGATAGGTCTGTCATTGTTTCTTCTTCAGGGGTGGTGTGGGCGGTGCAGGGTGTCCGTCCGTCCCTCCCGTCCGCGTGCTGTCGCCGCCCCACGTTACGGAAGTGTTCGCCCTGTCCCCGACGACGACTGCGCGCGATCGCGAGTTGTTTTGGGCGGTGGAGAAGGAAGGGGGAAGGGGTGAGTGTGAGGTAGAGCGCACTCGCACTCGCTCGCGTGATCGTGTGATCAAAGGTCTGGTGCGAGGAACGAATTATCGCTACAACGACCTGCCCCCGAAAGTGAACTGGCGGGAAAAAAAAAAAAAACCAAAAAGAACCAAAAAAAAAGGGACATGTCAGACACCAGTCTGCTGACAAGGTGCGTCGCCGCGCAACACCTTTTTTTTTTTTTTTATTATTCCACGCAGCCAGAAGCTGCGTGACGGGAAGAGTGAAATGCCACGCAGGTATGGCAGGGAGCCAAGAACCTTGACAGAACCAAGCGTGTCTCCACGCACAGGCCACCCTAGCCGTTAACGCTACCAGGAAACAAACAACAAGAAGAGAAGCAACAACAACCAAGGAAAGAGAAAAGAAGAGAATAAGGTGGGCCGAGGCCCTGCGGAGAGTGTCCAGTGGACAGTGGAGAGGGTGGTGAGCGGAGGGCAAATGGGAAATGGCAACACCGCGGAAAATGTGAGCAGGGAGGAGATCCTCAGGGGACGTCAGGGGGTTCAGGATTGCGATAACGTGGAAGCGCTTGTCGCGGAGGAGGCTGGGGAATCACAACAGTGCGGCGAATCCATAGGGTGCCGAGGGTGGGGCGGAGGAACCGGAGGTAGTGTTGCCGCCAGGCTAGGATGCCCTTGCGTGAGAGGAGCCAGTCCAGAGGGCAATTGTTGTTGGAATGAAAGCGACCGCATGTGTTGCATTGAGGGGTGCGAGGCTGTCGCTGTCGCCGGGCAGGAGGCTGATGAGGAGGAGGGGATGCGGAGGGTCTGGGTGAGGCCTGGGGAGTGGAAGGAAGGGAGGAGGGGGGAGTGGATGGTTGTGGAGAAGCGGGGGGTGTGGCAGGAGGCAACGCAGGAGTTGGCGAAGGGGAGGAGGGTGGGGTGGGGGAACGGGGTGGACGCTGGTGGCGCTTGTCAGAAGGCGAGATGCCATGGTCGCGCTCCCAGAGAATGGTCTCGTCGCAGCGAGGGCGCCAGATGAGCTGGTGGACGTCGAGCAGAAAGTCGTGAAAAATGCGCACTAGGGCAGTAACAAAGTCGGCAGCGGGGAAAGACTCGTGGTGGTAGAGAGTGTCGTAAAAGGACTGAGGAATAATGCCACGAAGAAGGGAGAGGAAGTTGAGAGGTGCGTTGGCAGAGGAGGAAATTCCGGGAGAGCGAGCCAAAAGGGGGCGGTCAGGTGAGGGGTGGGTGGTCGGTCACTGGAAGGGAAGCAAGCCGCTAAGCAGAGGCAAGAGAGTTTTTAACAGCAAGGAGGGCGTCTTGAGCAACAGGGCAAAGGAAAATGTGGGAGAAGTTCTCCGTGTGAGTTGAACAACGGTGGCAAAACCCATCGGGGTAGACGTTTGGGTACCAAAGGTGAAGTCGAGATTGGGTGGGGAGGGATTCCGTAAAGAGTTGGAGGCGGAATTTGCGACG
Organism: Zopfochytrium polystomum; assembly: GCA_025765615.1. NCBI lineage: Eukaryota > Fungi > Chytridiomycota > Chytridiomycetes > Chytridiales > Chytridiaceae > Zopfochytrium > Zopfochytrium polystomum. Next base: position 65,398 of record JAIVFJ010000281.1, on the reverse strand, counting down.
ATGAGAAGCAGGAAGCGTGTCAAACAAGGAAGAAGGGCGAATGCCAGAGTGAAGGACAAGGAACGTGGATTCCCACTGAACAGAAGCAAAAGAGTCACGAAAAGGAGAAGTAAAGGAGTAATTGGAGAGGCTGTTGTGAAGTGTGTGCCTATGGAGGCGTCGGAGTTGGCGACGAAGGTGTCCTAGGACTGCTGTGTTGCTGATAAAGGCAGTGGCGGGTAGAAGTGTTTGCGAGGTAAACGGAATGTCAATGGGTGGTGTGGTGGCGTTTAGATGGGAAGCGAGGTGGTCAGCTGCTTCGTTGCCAGCGGAACCAGAGTGTCCACGAATCCAGACAACTGACGGGGGGGGGCCGATGCGAGTGGAGAGGGCCTGCCCAACGAGGGCCCACAGGGAGGCCAGAGGAGAGCGGAGAAGGGAGCGGAAGGAAACGGCAAGGGGATCAATGGGAGGAGGAGGGAGGGGTCCAAGGGTGGCAAGGGAAAAGGAAGGGATGGAGTTGGTGGGGTGGGAGAAGAGACGGTTATAGGTAGTGACGACGGAGCTGTTGTCAAGTTGAATGGTAAGGGGGGTTGGAAGATGACAGGTAGAAATCAAGGCAGAGAGGAGACCAACAAGCTCAGCAGTGGCAGAGGAGGAAGCGATGGGGGGAAGGGCAACGGCAAAGGAGAAGGGGTGTTCCAAGGAAACAACAGCAGCAGCCATGAAGCCAGTGTCACGAAGGGACCCGTCGGTATCGAGCGTGAGGGAAAGGGGGGGAATTTGAGGAGCAAAGGTCGGGATAGGGCTTGCGCAGGGAGAAGGAAGGATTGGAATTGGATAGAGGTGGTAATTGAAAGGGTTGGAAAGGCGGCGGCGGGGGGGGGATATTGTAGAATTGACGTGAACAGAGGGTGGGGAGGGTCTCAAAGTGGGGGAGAAGAGAAGTGTAAAGGTTACGGAGTCTGCGTTTGGCCCTGCTGCGGCCTTGGAATGCTTTGGGTCTGAACGAGGTGGTAAGGAGTTGTTCAAAAAAGAAGATGTGAGAGCGCTGAAGGTCAGGAAGGAGTTGAAGACGCGTGGGCCAAGGTATATCTGAGATGGGGTGAGCGCGAACCCGAAAAAGGGGAGGATGAGAGGAAGTAATAGAGTAATTGTTAGCAAATAAGAGGGGGATAAGAGATGCGGTGAAGTGCTTAGGGGTGGAGGGGAGCGGAAAAGGAGCGTCGCCGCGCAACACCGTTCGAACGACGAACTATTTAACTACCGACGAAACGACCACACATGATCATGCTCATTCCATCGAAGCACGCGATGATGATGTAATCGCAGGAACGGTGAGGAGCAGAGCGTGCACTGAAGACTGCATTTTAGGACGGCGGAGACACCCATGTTCGTTCGTTATTACTAACGAGAAAGGATTCACAGAATCTCGAAGCACCCTGCGCTTTGTGGAGGCGTTGGACGCGCTCGCTGCCAACGCGGAGGCGGTGGTGACGGCGGGCGGAGCAACGCCGGTGGTCGTCCCGACAACCGACACACACAACTTCGACCAGCACGATGTGGAGGGGTCCATCACGCAGCAACAGCCGCAAGTGACAAGCGGGCGGACTGGGCTGCACGCAGCCGCGGCGAGTGGGCACTCGATTTGGTAATGGAACTGTTCACGGCAGGAGCCGACCTTGAAGCTGTGGATGAGGACGGAGAGACTCCGTCAAGTTTCGTAATGGGAGAATCAAAGTCGCCCTGTGGATAGAGTGCGCTCGATTCGCCTCCTAAGTGGCATCAGTCCGGCTGATTGCCTCCAGACTTGCCGGAGAAGACGGGACTCCTCTGCCTGGCGGCACACTTTCCACTCGCCAAGGCTCCAATCGACTGCGGGGCTTCTGTGGACGGTCTGTAGTTCCCAGCAGATTGCGATCGCCTCTACAATGCTCTCGCCACCGCCTTCGGTTCACACGCGAAGCCAATCCTCCTTGCCTCCGCCGCAGGAGATTTTGACATGATCAGACTGCCGTCGGAACGTGGAGCGTCCTTGGATGTTCAGGACGACGATGGCACACGTACTCCATTAAACAAGGGAGCGTCGACATTGTCGAGTGCCTTGTGAGGCACAGAGCAGACGTGAACACGCCAACCAAGGCAGGAATGTCCCCGCTCAACGCAGCGTGCGCCCTCAACCAGCTGGAGGTCGTAAAGTTTCCCCTCGACCGCGGAGCTCGTCGACAACTGCCAATTCTTGCTTCCGACTCGGAATGGCGTGGATCCTTCGCCTCACGATGGGTATTTGACCATGATTGAAGACGCCGCAAGCGAAGTCCACGTCGAACTCGCGCGGCTTCTGCTCGAACGCGGACCAAAGTTTTCGTGGACTTACCTGTCCACGGTACTGAACGCCGTGTGTTCCGACGGACACACTCGCGTTCTTGAATCTTGACTCGAGAACTGCGCGGACACCGAGGAAAAATGGGATCAGACTTCTCTGCTGATTAGTGCGTGCGAGAACCACGTCGATACTGTGGAGCTGCTGCTGTCTCGGGGAGCCGCCTTCAATTCCGCAGCGATTCCTGCAATTCACATGCTCGACGCGGCCTTGGCAAATGGACAGCTGGAATTGTTCAGTTTACTCGTTCATCACCCGGCGATAACAAGTGACAGAACCACACCACTTCATTGGGCGATTCAATTTAGCACCGACGACACGGTGAGGCTGTTGATTGAGCACGGCGCCGATTTGGAGGCGTGGGATTCCTTCAAGATGACACCGGTGCGGATTGCCGCGTTGGCTGGGGATCAGAGAGAACGATCATGCTGGTTGAACATGGAGCTGACCTCGAACGAAGGCGAGACAATCTTGACACAGGCGGTGCAAGGAGGCAACTTGAGGCGGTCCGCTGGCTCATTGAGTACGTCAACACGCCCAGCCATCACGAAGCGGTCGGGGAACTTTTGCTCTCGGCGTGCGAGGAGGGAAACGACGAAATCGTCGAGTTCTTGCTCGCGGCGGCAGCCCAGGGCGAACACGTTTCGGTCGTCGAGGTCCTGCTCGGCTTGCAGCTGATACGTCTCACCCCCGACGAGGACGACGCGACGGTCAACCACTTCGAGGCCGCCGTAGAATGCTCCGCGCTGGTCGACGCCGCGTTCCTCGGGCATTTCGAAATCGTGCGGTCGCTGCTCGACCACGGGGTGTCTGTGGATTCTCAGATGGAAACCAAGCAGACGACAGCGTGTGCATGGGGGCCACCTTGACACCGTTCGCGTCTTGGTCGAGGCCGGCGCGAATACGCAGGCGGTGTGTGAGGACGGTAAGACTCCCTTGGAACACGCGGAGAGTAACGGACATTCTTCCACGGTGTTGTTCTTGCTCGATTGGGAGAAGCGCGGAACCAGGCGCCGCAAATAATAATTTTAAAAAAGTGATTACAGAACATACGCTGCAGAAGCGAAGTGGTAGCATTCTGCGAGCGACCGTAGGATGAGCGTTTCGAAAAGAGGAAGTTGGCCAGGGGGGCCGAAAGGACGCCGGCGGACTCTTCACTCAGGTACCGCTCTGAGGCCGCGATGCAGTGTGTCTGATAAGCTGCAGTGGAGGAGCGACTTTTTTCCGTTTCTGTGTGTGGGATTTAATTTTTGATTACGTAGCAGACCCAGCATTTCACAGCCGCTGTATTCGTATAGTGGTTAGTACGCCTCGTTGTGGCCGAGGAAACGGTGGTTCGATTCCACCATACAGCAATTGATTAATTTGTGCACCCGAACTGCTATGCATAATTTCACTTCGTGGAAGAAATGGAAAAGAAACACCAAAGTGATTGCGATTCTGACAATTGTTCACTTAAAGAGCAAGGTTCAACTGCATTGCCATCGCCATCGCCACCCAGCCCGACATGCGACCATTCAAGAGGTCCTTGGTGCCGTTAACGCTTCTTTGAACATTCAAGCGTGTTTTATCCTTCACAACATTTTGATAGATTGCCGGGAGACAGGGCTACAACCAGACATGGTGGAAGAGCTTCTCGGTGATACTGCGACTGATGCGACAGCAGCTATTGGACGGCTGCAGGCTGTTCGCAGGAGGAATGATGTCAAGATGTACTTGGATCAAATAAAAGTATAGAGGCGATCTCACTTTATTTTACTCGGCTGCGAACTTTTTTTGCAACACACCAACGAGCCCTTGAATCTGGGCGCCCAAGCTTCTGATTGCATCTGTCGTCCCGTCCTGGGCCTGTAAAAAGCCTCGGATTGCATCAGTCGTCCCCTCTTGACCCTTCACAAGACGATCAAGCATTGCATCTGTCTGTGTCGAGTTTCCTTTCCCAGCAACGGCCATTGCGACCTCGCTGAAACTTCCAGCCACCGCAAGAAACCCAGAATCCAGTGACCTGGCAAGAGCAGCTTCCTTTTCGCGTGGCTTTGGTTCGACTGGCTGCTCGCCTTTGGCTTTTTTTGCAGGAGGCTCGTCATCGTTGCTGCTGTCACCGTCCTCGTCTACCAGTGATCCCTCTGTTGAGGCAGTCGTTTTGGGAGCTGCAGGCACAGACCCCTGTCCAAGATCAGACCCTCGACCAGGCTTGTGACCCATGTCCTCCGCAAGCAAACCGATTTCGTCTTCAACCTCTTCCTCCAAGTCCATTGGATTGTTGCCTGTCTGTTGCAGCGGTCTCCACACTATTTGGTCCAAAGTCTTTCCATTTCTTCGTCAGTCTCTCGTACTTTGAGGTGACCTGATCCTTGGTGTAATCGAGGTCGAACTTCGAGTTGATTGCCAGAGTCACCTTTGCCCATCCTTTTCCGCAGGCCTTCTTGTTGGTTCTCGACAAAAAGTACTTCTGATAGGTGATCTCTTTGAACGTGGGTAGAGCCTCGACCATCTATTTGGTCCATTTGGCACCAGCTTTTGCTGATTGCTTGTTGCACTTGAAGTGCCCTGATCTAGTGCTGTCGTCATCGGAGGAGTCGAATCGATCTGAATACTCAGGCCACACTGACGAATACATCTGTGGAGCGATTACGTTACCATCTGGCAAGCCCTTACTGGTGGCAACGGCCAGATTGCTGTTCACTACTTCGTCAGCCTTTTCGACGCCTTTGGATTCTTTTAAGGTCAGACCCGCCTGGTTGTCGGCTGCTGCTGCGAAGATTGATGCATTAGTTTCTAGATCTGCAGCGCGATCAGGATAGAATCTTCAGATGTGCCAAGAACTGTTGCGGAAAGCAGATAGGTGCTGCCACTGGTGTAGTCGACGCAGGAGCTTGTGCGATTGGCTTTGGGCTGATGAAAGCGATTGCGGCTGAATCAGTGGCAGTCTTCTTACGGTTAGTGGAGTATCACTTCAGCAAACCCACCCCATGCACTACGGATTTACAGGGTCGACAGGCATCTCCACTGCACCACTCCTTGCGATTCAAGACCATACTCTTTCTTGTTGCCTTTCCTGTCCTGCCAACCATCCATCTTCAACCACACTCGAAAAGAAATGGAGCTGCTCCTTTTTTTTCATTTTTTATATTGTGCCAGCCCCAAAGGGCCAACGGGACGAGAAAGCGCCATCAATGGTGAACTGTTATAGACTATGTCCAGGTTTCACCTCAGCAAACCCACCCCATGCACTACGGACTTACAGGGTCATCAGGCAACTCCACTGCACCACTCCTTGTGATTCAAGACCGTACTATTTCTTGTTGCCTTCAACAGCTGGCGTCGTGACTTGAACCCTGGGCCCTTGAGTGACAGATACCCAGACCCCCCATGCTTTCCCAGCTAGGCTCTTGTGAGGGGGAAGGGGAGCTGCTCCATTTCCCACTTGAGAGGAAGCAACTGCCCACTTGCAACCAACTCTTGTTCCTTTCTCCTGCATCAACTTGCCGTTCGAAAGCACCATTCCAATGGGAAAGAAGCCATTTTCCATCGATCAACGAGCCTTCACCACCATCAACCATCAGCAACCAACAGCTGCTTGCTTCAAGTCCAGCCTTCAATCGATCGTCTTGCCTTTCAAAAGCGCCATTCCAATAGGCAAGAAGCCTTTTCCATCGATCAACGAGCCTCTTCCATCGATCGACAATGACAGCTGCTTGCTTCAAGTCCAGCTGTCGTCAATCGACCGTCATGCACAATCGCGCGACAACTTGCCGTTCGAAAGCGCCATTCCAATAGGCAAGAAGCCTATTCAATCTGTCAATGAGCCTTTTCCATTGATCAACAACGAGTGACAGATACCCTGACCCCCCATGCTTTCCCAGCTAGGCTCTTGTGAGGGGCTGGAAATCCGCTTCTTGTTTGCCTTGTGGCGGCCTTCCGTTCTTCCGCCATACGTGGGATGAAAGAAAAAATAAATTAATGAAGAAGGCGACGGAGATGGGGATGTGCACGCACTTGAACCAGCCCTCCCAGTATTTTCTTTTTTGCCAAATGGCGATGGCGATGGCGATGCATTTGAACCTTGCTCTTATCCACGCACGCAGAGAATGAATTTTTCCAATCCCGCTGCCCGAGGCACTGTCCTTCAATCACCAAAGTGACTCAGCATGTTCCAAATACTTTGAACGAAATAACTGCGGCCCACACGTTCGTCACCGATTTCTTTTGTTTTTTCTCCTTTTTTTTCCTTTTTTTTTTTTCGCTTACTTAGTTTCGTCAACGGCTTTACACTCCTTGGATGCTGAAGAAACCTGCGATGGAAGAACATCCACGAGGTCCGGCTTACGGGCTTACGCCGACACTTCCTCCAGAAGTTTGCGTGCAGCATTTCTCTCTCTGGATGTTGAGCTCTTGCTTCGACGTGGATTGTCGTTCAAACACTGCCAGTGTGGCACCAGCAAGAGCAATGAGCCAAGACGACGCCCTCTCCCGCCTTCCGGACGAGATCGCCGCCCGCGTCTTGTCCTTCCTCGCCGACGCTCGATGCCTCGCTCGCCTCTGCTGCGCCTCACGGCTGTGGAGCGTGCGAGCAGCAAGCGACGCCCACTGGCAGCCCCTCTTCCTCCAGAGGTGGGGTCCTCCGCGGAGGACCCTCAGCCAAGACGACCCCCTCGATAGTGCAAGCAACGATGCAGCGAAAGAGAAGGCGGTTCGATGGAAAGATCTGTACCGCGCTATGCGTGCGCTGCAGGACCGGTGGAAGCGAGAACCACCCGCCACCACGACGCTCTCTTCAGAGCACGGCCCCGCCGTCGCGATCCACTCGCACTTCCTCGTTCGCGCCTCCACCTCGGACTTCTCCCTGCGCATCGTCCGTCGATCGGACTGGCGCTGCGTCCGCACCCTCGTCGGCCACACGGACCAGATCGTCGCAGCCTGCGTCGATGCGGACGGCCGCAACGTCCTCACCGGTTCGACGGACACGACGATCCGCCTGTGGGACTTGGCGACCGGCAACTGCGTCCTCGTGATCGAGGGGTTCTCGTCGCCCGCCACGACGCTGCGCCTCACCCCCCACGGCGTCTTTGCGTTCTGCCGCTTCCACTCCGCCAAGCTGTTTGATCGCGCGTCCGGCGCGCTGCTGCTCGACTGCCAATCGCTCGAGCGCATCGCGTGGTCGTGGGACGCAAGCGACCGCGGCCTCGCGTCGCTTTCGGTCGACGGTTCGGTGAAGCTGTGGGACCCCGCCGCGCGCCTTTGCAAGCAAGTGATACTCCAAAGCATCCGCGACATTTTCGTCGGGTGCGTCCAGTTTGACGGAGACCGCGTCGCGGTCTCTCGAGGGGGTCGGGCGGACATTGCGATCTGGGACTGTGGAAAGGACCGCCTGGTGAGAGAGATCGACACGGGCTGTTCGCGGTTCCAAGCGTTTTCCCTCGTTGGCGCTCGGCTCGCGTGTGTCGCGTGGGACGTTCTGAAGGTTTGGGATGTCCAGTCTGGCGAGGAGCTGCAGCGCTTTGCCGTTGGGTTGGATGCGATGTCGATCCTGATGGATACTTCGGCGGTTCTTTGGTCCAATCTGGTACATATATTTCCGTTTCTGTGTATCTCACAGGTCAGACTTTGCCCTGTGCTAAACAGCCCAATTTTAGGACGGATCGGTCGTTGTCTGTGAGTTTGGGACCGGTATTCCTTATTTGCCTTATCTTTGAAAAGGCGATGTGGGAACCTAACGTTGCTTGGAAGGTCTGGTCAAAGCGCTGAGCAATTGTGGAATTGCTGTTGTTTGTGGGCATTGCGCGATAGGGCCAGAATACAGCTTGCCAGCGCTATTCGGATGCCTCTGAACAATTCTTCACGAGCACCAACCGGCGCCTGACGACTGACGGGCCCGCACACCCGCGAACTTTAACCGGCGATCGGTCCCAACTTCATAAATGTTTTTTGCGAGTAGTTGCAGTGGGAGGACGGCAGCGTGATTGGAGCGATTGATTGGGTCCTCAATTCCAAAGTCCAAGGACGACAAGATTTTCGCGCAGTGGCGAAGGCGCGTGAGCAGCCGATTAATTCTGAACCCACTATCAGACCTCAACCACCCTCGCCAGGCAAGGGTATGCGAGATCGGTCGGCACGCGCAAGGCCGAGCCACTCACGTCGCCGATGCGCTCCTCCTCCTCGGCACCGCAACTTCATTCTGGTTGACCTACAAGATGGAGCCGCGGCGGCAGAAGCTGCGGACGACTTCCCCACCCATCCGGATCCAGCCGACAGGTCGTCTGCCACCGATCTTCAAATAGGAGAAGCGGTCCTCTGCCCCACCGCCGACGATGAGCGGCTCACCAGCGTCCCTTGCGTCCCACAACCCTTGATGACCCACGTCTCCGCTGCCAGAACCCCAAGCCTCGCCCATTTCCCCACAGTCGCGATCGCGGTCTGCGGCTTCCTCGACGCCCGCAGTCGCTTCACCGTCTCGACCCTCCTCCGCCTCAAGCACGTGCAAGCCGCAACGGTCCGCTCGTTCGTCACCGTCTTCAAGGCCTCCGACAGCGCAGACATGGACCTACTCACCGTGCTAAAGCCAGGGCTGAAACTCCACCCCTCGGTGGAGAACCTCACCAAAACAAGCAACGCCATCACCGCTGCCGCCGTGCGCGGTCACGTAAACGTTCTGCAATGGTGGTGGGACATCCTCCCCAGGCGGTTGGAAAATCACGTCTACTCGGCGCCGAGCCGCACGATCATGCCGCCGTCGCCTGTTCCGGGCAGGGCTCTTGCGGTCCCAAAGACAAGGCGAATGGCGCCAGCAGCGCCGCCGCCGCCGCAGCAGCAGCTTGGCGATCCTCACATCGTTTCGCAGAAGGACGAATGGGTCAAGGTTCTCTTAACCGCGGACGCTCTCGACGGCGCCAGCGCAAACGGGCACACTGACGTGTTGCTGTGGTGGAAAGCTAGCGGGTGGAAGATGCTCTATACAACCAAGGCCGTCGACCAAGCGAGCGCCGCGGGTCACGTTGAAACTCTTCAGTGGTGGAAAGCCAGCGGTCTTGCGCCTCCGTACTCCAAGGATGCGATGGACGACGCGAGCGAGCGCAGGCAGTTGGCTGTCCTTCAGTGGTGGAAGGACAGCGGGCTGGCTCTGAAGTACTCGGCTCGCTCGCTGGACACTGCAAGCAGACACCGCCATTTCGACGTTCTCGACTGGTGGAAAGACAGTGGTCTTGAGCTCAAGTACACTGTGGTTTCGATGGATCATGCGCACTTGTCTGGGAACACTGCAGTTTTGAAGTGGTGGAGGGAAAGCGGGCTCGAGTTGAAGTTCTCAAAGTGGGTTGTGGACGTTGACCTTTCGAATCTGAAGATTTGAAAACGATGTATGATCAATCAATCATTACTGACCATACCCTATTATTTATTCGCTTGAAACTTCGTTCATCGCGCGCGCGAGTGCAGGCCCTGCACACGCGTAATTAGGACGCGTTGGTGCCACCAACAGAATAACAACCCTCTCGTAGCCATGCCCAAAGTTTACTTACCCCCGCCATCACCGAGAAACGCGAACCGACAGTGCCGGAAAAAGTGGGCTTAAAGGTTTGTTGCTTGAGGTTAAGAGGTAGGACAAAGCTTCGGACCTTACCCAGAAACCTTCGACATCACTCGGCAGCTCGCAGAGAGAATATTGGGGTCACTCCTTTGATAGAGTTATGCGGCTCTGGACGAATAGACAACAAGGAAGAATCACTTCTGCGAGGGAACAACGACCTCCTCAACCATTCCCGATGGCGCCAACAAACGAACGTACTCCTTCACGGAGGCATCAACTACGTGGATGTCAAAGCGGAAGAAGCCCCTTTTAAAGAGGCGAACGAAAACCTCCTTAAAGCGGGCTGCAAAGTGCGCAGTATGCGTGTTGTTGAATTTTTGCTGGACCAGGGTTTGGAAGAAATCGACTCGGACGTACTGTTGGGAGCTGTGGCAGCTTCGACTTCCGATTCGATCATGGAGTTGCTTCTGAGTCGACAGAGTTTGCGCTGCTTGTGTGGTAGCCTCGATTATCTGAGCGCATTCAACGGCGATGACAGTATCATAGAATGCAGTAGCCTGGCATCAGCAGCCCACAGAGGGCGGACCGAGGTGGTGCGCTTGCTTCTTGAGTATGGGGCCTGGGTGGGGACAGCAGTGACTACCATGGGAGGACCGCGCTGCATAATGCCTGTGTGGGGGGAAGGACTGAAATTGTTCGACTGCTACTGGAGGCTAGGGCCAACGTTTCGCAAGGTGCTCACATGGTTACAAGCCAATCGAATATGGAAGAGAAAGCGATGTTGGTATTGTGGAGCTCTTGGAAAGCCGGTCAAAAACGACATTGGGGGATCGTTAAATAAAGGTGAAAAAAAAACATACGGGCACTTTATTTCCTGGTGGAAGAAGGAAAATATTGCGAGCGAACCAAGTTAGTGGCGAGAGAGCTCAGGCGAAGCCAGTCAAGCGCTCCTCGCGGAGCCCAAGCCGCTGGGGAAAAAGGCGAAGCTCTCGATTTCCACGACCGGATTGAACGCAATCCATCGAGTGGCTACTGTATGCTGTAGTTCTTGGTGCTTCTCTTGAATCAATGAAGGGGTAACAGCACAAGTACCCGATCAAAGGAGTCCGCTGAAGGAGCTAGGGTGATAACGTTGAGCCGGGGCTCGGTGTCGCAACGCCCTCGGTCATTGCGCCGTCGATCTCTCTCGATCCGCTCGGCGAACGAGGTTCTGGGCTTTGCCGATTCCTTGGGAAAGGAGACACAAAATGTCGTCCACCGGAAGAGAAGGATCCTCGGAGCCGCCCCTGCCGCCGGCACCCTCGTCGGCCCCGCACCTGCCCGTGAGTACCCATCACGAATACAAAAACGCTCAGTGACATCCCCCAAATAATAACGAAACTCCTTCTCTCCTGCATGAAGGCACCGCCCAAGAAGCGAAGGCCGTCCCCCGACGACGGCGATCATGGCGATCCTACATCGCCGTCAACAATCGGATCCACAGAGGCGACACCTGCCAGCCAGAATGATCCAGAGGAGCCCGTGAGTATCATGATCACAATCCGTCGCAACCATCCGCCCGTAACGCTGCTGCATGAAGGAGCCCAAGAAGAGAAGGCTATCCCACGACTTCGATCATGGCGACCTTCCTTCATCGCAACCGCCATCCCCAGCCCGCACGCCACGCTTGTGCGACACGCTGCACGCCGAGGGCGATACCGAGCCGCTCAGTGTCGTCACAGCGTGGCTTGCCCAGGGTGCGGATGCTACGGCCGACGGCGAAGTCGCAGAGACCCCGCACGGCCTCGTCGCAGGGTGGCTGGTCAATCACGACTGCGCCGACTCGGAAGCAGCGAAAGCCATGATCCGCCGCTCCGAGCCGGCCCCCTTCGATCCGCGTGCTGCCACCGAGGGGCTTCTTCTCGCGATAGATTACGATCGTGTCGATCTTGCCGACTTCTTTTTCGGATGCGGTGCGTCCTTAGTCGGTGTGGACCACCGCGTTACCCCACCCCTGCTCCGGGCTTGCGAACAAGGCAATTTCGATTTTGTCAGACTGCTTATCGAACGGGGTGCGGATGTCAACAGTCAAGGCGACGGGGGATTTTCGGCGCTGTACGTTGCATCTAGACAGGGTAGCGTGGAAATTGTTGAGTACCTTGTTATGAAGGGGGCCGACGTCAACGCGTGGTCGCCTTTCTTTATGGCTTGTGCACATGGAAATGCCGACGCCGCGGTGGCACTACTGCAGCACGGTGCAAAGGTTTCCAGTGAAGAGTATGATGTACTCCTCACTGGGGCCGCAACTGGAGCATCGATCGAAGAATTTCAGCTTATTTTTCAGCTTTTTTTGAAGCTTGACTTCAATCGCCACACCTCCTTTCAACGAGAAGCCATCAAGAGTGGACTTCATTCTGCTGCATCGTGCGGAGAACTAGAAGTCACGCGTTGGCTGTACTACTATATGGAAATTGACGAGAACGGAACCTACGAGCCGGAACGCAAAAGCATCCTGGAATTCGCGTGCGAGGGGGGTAACATGCACGTTGTCGACTTTTTGCTGGACCAAGGATGGAAAAAGGTCCAGACAGGCGACTTGTTGCGCGCTGCGGCGGAAGCAGGTTCCGTTGAGACTGTCGAGTTGCTGTTGAGTCGAGAGAGTCTCCGCCAATTGAATTGCCCCGCATTGGTCTCAGCCGTCGAGAGTGGGCACACGGACGTGGTGCGAGTACTTCTTGACCATGGCGCCTTGGCAGACTCCCGGGACGAGGAAGAAAAGACCGCGCTGCATCTTGCGTGCGAATTCGGATATGCTCAAATTGTTCAAATGCTGCTCGAGGCTGGTGCCGATATTAACGCAACGTGCGCTGACAGCCTGACGCCGATGGATTATGCGAGCGACGGCGAGTATGACGAGATTGTGGAGATCTTGCGCGGCTGGTCGAAAGCGACAGAGGCGGAGGGGGAGGAAGAGAACTGACGATAGAACGCCTAATAAACGGAAAGAAGGAATCTTGTAAGAGCACGAATCGAACAGCAGAACACTGCCGACGCGGATGCGCCACACTTGATTACGTCGCGGAGGTCGCCGCGGGGGCGGAGACGTGAGAGTCGACGGAGACTGATTGGCCTGGCATGGTGTTTGCCGTTCCACCGGTATAAGAAAAACGACGCTGTACATTCGCCTGGCTGCAGCGGTCACTAGCACGGTCGTTGAGTTTCTCCTGGAACCAAAAGGTGGCAGGAGCAGCGAACGTGGACGAGGCTGCTCAATGTGGCGGTTGTGTCGGGCCGCGCTCAGGTAGTCGAGCTTGCTCCGGTGGCCGACAACAGCGGCAAGGTTGCAGACAGGTACCGAATGGAAACCGTCGCCACTTTTAGAAGCTACGGGACATGGGTATGCGCGCATTGTGCAACTACTCCTCCACTATGGAACCGACGTTAATAGCACGGACGAAATGCACAAGACGGCGTAGCATCATGCGTGCGAGTGGGGACAGCTCAGCGTCGTTCAGGTGCCGCTCATGTACGGACGTATTTATTGACGTTCGGACGAAACGTGCGTTATTATGCGGACGCCAAATGTGGCGGACAATGCGCCAAACAAGAAACAGCTCCGCCGACTCTCGCACCTGGTTCTTCCGACAGACGCGTAAGACTGCGGCTGAGGCAGCCAATCTGCTGCACAGGAGAGAGAGAGAGAGTGAGCGAGAGAGAGAGAAAGCGAGACAGAGAGAGAGAGAGAGAGAGCGAGAGAGAGAGAGAGAAGGAGAGAGAAGTGGGGAGCGAGACAGTTGAACGACGCTGCGGGCTAAGCCAATGCCACAAGTATTACAGTAGATAGGTATACCTGACTTGTCTGTCGGAAGCGGCTTCGCGAACGACTATAAAAGCCACACTCGCCCCCAAACAACTCCAAACATCAGACACATTTTCTTTTCTTCTTTTGCACACGCACACAATCACACACACACACACACACACACTCACACAAGGGAACCACACACACCATTTACCAAATGGCTTCGCCGTCGCCCCGCCGCCTTCACCGCGGTCCCGTCGCCCTCGTCGCCCTCGCCGCCGCCGTCATCGCCGCCCTTGTTATGGCCGTCGGCGTCCTGGCCGAGCCCATCCCCATCTTCCACCGCTTCGCGGCGAAGCCCCCCGTCTCCGACAAGATCCTCCCCACCCGCACCCACCAGAAGAAGGGCGACGTGCACTCGAGGAACACCGACTGCGTCGTCGGAAAGGTCACCGTCACCAGCTGGCTGAGGCGTTACGACCTCTGCGAGGTCGACGTTGGCATTGCGGAGCTGTGCGAAAAGTAGGGTCTTTCGTTTTTGTGAAGGAAATGGAAAGACGTGGTTGACTCAACGCAATCACTACGTCACAGGCGCGACACCAGAGGCGCGTTCGACCTCGCCTGGGACGCTCACAAGAAAGCTGGGTTCGTTGCGAAATCTTCGTCTTGACTTGTTGTTTGTTTCGCCTAAAATAGCGTTCCGACCCCCTCCCTCCGACCTTACCTTCTCACCTCACCCAACCCACAGTTACAACTGCGGCAAACGCCAAAAGAACTTCAAGGGCAACAACCACCGCACCGTCTGCGAAAAGCTCGTCGACGGCAAGCAGTACAAGGACCTGGCTGGGATGTACTCGGCCCTCAGTTGAGTGCCGTCGGTTACCGCCCCCCGCCCCATTCTTTCGTCCCGTCTCTTCGTTTCCAATTCACATCAACAATGCTCTTTGCGAACATACCAGACTGCGAGAAAGCTAAGCCGTCGAAGGCCGCCCCGTCCGAAGCGAAGGCCAAAGCCGCGTCTGACCTGCCGACCAAGAACTCCAAGAAGGACGGCAAGAAGGCGGCCGAGGCCTCCGAGAAGAAGGATGACAAGAAAGAGAGCAAGAAGGAGACCAAGGATCAGAGCAAGAAGGCCAAGGAGGACGGAGCCGCCGCTGGCGGCGACAAGAAGTCGGCGGCCAAGGAGGGAGCGGACGGCGCGACCCCTGCTGCGGATGCCCCCGCTGCCGATGCCCCCGCTGCGGCTGCCGCTGCTGCCGAGAAGCCCGCTGCCGACGCTCCGGCCAAGGAGGCTGCTGCCGCGCCGGCTGCCGATGCCACGCCTGCGGCGGCCCCGGCGGAGCCTGCGGGGGAGCCCGCGGCAGCTGCTCCGGCTGCTTAGTGGGAATGTGCTCCCTGTTCATTTTCATTTTTTCATATGTGGATAGTCGCTGTTCGGGAAACTCCGTTGCTTCGTTCTTTTTTCCCAATAAATGGCTCGCGTACAAAAGAATTTTTGTAGTTTGCATCGTTCTCCAATCCGCAACGATGAACCACGCGCAACTGATTTTGATTGCTTCCGTTTGTTTTCGGGGTTGTCCCTTTCAACGGTGCTATATCGGTTCCCTGCTTTCTTTATCCTCCAGGCTCGTAAGAGCTCCACAATATCATAATCTCGTCGCATGTTTGCTTATGCAATGGTGTGTGATTGCGCTTACACCTTGCGTCAACATCCGTCGTCCTCATCGTCGTCGTCGTCGCCGTCGTTAGCAGCCGCGGTGTCACTGTCGCCGCAACGCTGCCTACCTCCACAATTTGAGGCGAAATACCCCTTGTGCCAGCCACACGCCATGCAATCGACTGTTGTCGTTGGCAATGGCAGTAATATCCGCACCATGCTCGACGAGAGTGATCAAAGTGGCCAAGTGCCCGCGCCGTGCCGCGTGATGGAAGTGGAGTGTAATGGTCATCGAGTCGCAAGTTCGGGTCCGCACCGCGTGTGAGGAGGGCGTGAGCGGCGTTGGAGTGGCCGTTCCTGCATGCATAGTGAAGCGGCGTTACTCGTCATCAAAGGCATCTACAATTGCCGAGTGTTGAAGCAACCATTGATTGCGACTGTTTTTCCCTTTTCTGCCATGACGTAAGGCGGTCCGTTGTGGTAGCATTTACGCTTGCTCCGTTCCGAAGAAACATCTAGATAATCGTGTTAAACACGCACAGACCAGTGGCGTCGATCCGCTGTCAACTTGTCCATTCACGTCCGCACCATTGCTCAGAAGATATTCAGCGACCTCTGCTTGTCCGTACGTACGCGCTACAATCAGGGGATTACAAACGTCGCTGCTTGCTGATAATATCCGCTCCATTCTGATGCAAACGCTGCAAGAGTTCAAGACCTCCGGCGCAGGCTGCAGTAACAATCGGAGCCACGTCCTCCTTTGACGAAAGATTGGACCCGCAGCGTGTCGCAGCAGCATCTTCGCCACCTCCACTTGACCCATAGCCAAGGCCGTTTGTTCCACGGTCGCTTGCGGCGTGGTCCAAAAAAAAACGAACCTTCTCCGCCTTCCCGCTCCAAACCGCAGCATGAAGAGCCTCGGACCCGCTCGAACCGCGCGCGAGCAGGATTTCCTGGAGTGAACATCTTGCAACAAACCCACAACACGACAGCATCATTTCAATATATGAAACCACAAAGAAGAAGAAGAAGAAGAAGAAACTTTAGCAGCAACACCCACTTCAACCCACGAGGCCAACCATAGTTTCCACCTCCTCACGCCACCGCGTCAACCCCGACCATCTCCTTATACCTCCCCACCGCGTCCGTCAGCAAATCCCTCAGCGACACCACATCCAGCCCCTGCACCTGCACCTCCCAATCCCCGTCAGCAAACCCCTTCTCCGTCCGCACCACCACCACGCACAAATCCTCCGCCGCGCCGACCCCGACGTCCCCGACCCCGGCGTACAGGTACCCGCGCACCCGCCGCGCGCGGCGCCGGTACGGCTCCGGCGTCGCGAGCCCGTCCGCCGACGGCGACGGCGAGCGGCGCGCCCGGTTGCGGGACGACTGTGAGCCGAAGCGGCGGTACCGGAGCACCGTCGCCCCGTGCGGGGAGTCTTCGCTGCGCAGGTCGATCCCCGTGACCGCGGAGAAGGGCAGCGTGTGGTGCACCGTCGGGTAGGTGAGCGGAATCGCGACGAGGCGGTCTTCGTGGATGAGGAGGCGCGCGCGCGGGGTTGTGAAGGGGGGCAGCGCGAGGTGGATGAGGCTGTTGGTTGCGAAGTTTTAGAGGTCAGTGCTGAGCAACGGAAGAGAAAGTAAAACAGGGGGAAGGAGAAAAAAAACGCGTACCCAATGATTATGAAGAACGTTATGGTCGGCAACGGGTACTCTGGCTTCCACTCGCGAATGTAGGGGATAGGGCGCATGGGGAACTTGGGCGGCAGTTGTGGCCCCTCGGCGGCGGCCGCGGCACCCGCGGCCTTACCGGTCCCACCGCCCGCCAACGCCCTCCCGACCTCCTCCAGCCGCCCCTGCACCTCCGCCGCGCTGCCCTCCAGCGGCGCCACGTCCACCACCAAGAAAACGTGCGTCGGTACAAAGTCGCCCGATGCGACTCGCGCCGAGAGCGACCGCACGCTGAAGAACCCGATCGCGTCGATGCCCAGCACGACGAGGACCAGCACCAAAAACACCGCGCGCTGCACCATCCGCCGCGTCGCGCGGCGCGCGTGGAACGTGCGTCCGGCTGCGGCTTGCGCCTCGGTCGGGTGTTTCAAAGGGAACCGGTGCAGCGGGGGCGTCGCGACAAACGCCCGCCGTTGCGCGTCGTCGTCGTCGTCGTCGCCGCCGCCGTCCCCGCCCTTCCCGCCGACCTTCTCCGCCACCTCCTCCGCCGTCGGCGCGTCGGTAACATTCTCCCACGAGTCGTCCCCGTCCGCGTACTCCGGATCCGGCACCCGCGGCACGAACCGCCACCGCCCGCGCGAAAGGTGCACCGTGTACCGGTGCCGCAGCGAGCTAGCCGCCAGGAGCACCAGGAACAGCGTCACGAACGACCACGGAAACGGCACGTCGACGTCCGGGTTCAGGAGCCAGACTTTGGGACCGTGCGCCGCAGTGTAGAGGTGCAGCCAGTCGTGGTCGGTCTCGTTGGCTTGCCCCGCCCGGGACTGGAGGGAAGTCGCGAGAGAGATGATGGCGAGGGCGTCCGGGCGCGGGAGGATCGATTCCATTTGGTGGTAGACGGCGCCGGTGAATAAGGGGCGGAGCTGCGCATAGATCGAGGTTGCGTCGGTGTATGTCCACAATAGGAGGGCCTGGAGGGGACGAATCAGTGCGATCAGGAGTCAGACGGGCTGCGACCGTATTCGATCCTTACCAAACCCATTACTGCCAGCACGGCGACCCTTGGCACAATCGCCCTCCGTCCTGGCCTGGCGCCGACCGCCAGCGCCCCGATCGCGAGCACAGCCAGCCCCCATGGCACGACATGGTCGACCTGCTGCGCCTCGACGTGGAACGTCTTGGACCGCCAGTGCAGGAAAAGGACTGCTCGCGAGACGGTCCGCTGACGCCACAGGTACAGCTGCGTGAGGTGGCGGACGTCGCGGAGGGCCAGGAGGACGATCGGGACGGCGATGAGGAGCGTGAGCAGCAGCCTGAGGACGGATTCGACTGTGCTCCGCGAGGTCAGCGAGGTGCGGGAGGAGGCGGAGGCACGCAGGGAGGTGGATCGCGGCGGGGGCAGCGATCGCAGCGATGAGGACGAGGAGGAGGATAACGAGGCGGCGGCGGTCGGCGATACCGATGGCGGGATCGAGGAGGCCATCGCGGGAAGGGTTAAGTTCGTTTGTGCGTTTTCTGTCTGTATTTCTCAATCTATGATGATGGGGGAGAGACAACCCAGCAGGGTTATCGCTTAACGTGCGCTAAACAGCGACTGCGGATCACAAGCAGCAGCAGCAGCATCAGCAGCACTCTCACTGCCCCGCAGACCGCCGCTGGTACGGCATGTACCGCTTCTCGGTCGCCGAGTTCTTCTTGCGTCGTTTCTCCATCATCTTGTTGACACGGCCCGCCCCGAGGCTTTTGTACTGCTCGACGAGCGCAAGCTTCTTGACGTCGGCTGGCGACAGAAGAGAAGAACGCAAGCAATGGTGAGCAAAGACATGGATCCACCAAATAACAAAGCAGGTTTCCCTTGCACTCCCGCACGCCGCACACACACGCACCTTTCTTGAGGAAGAACGGCTTCTTGCCCTTCTCGACCGCCTCCGCCTCCTTCTTCTTCCACTCGCGCTCAATCGTCTTGAGCTGCTCCCGCTTCTCCTCCGTCTTGAGCCTCGACAGCTGGTGATGTCGCATGTGAGAAGCACAGGTCGTACAAGAAACGATAAAAACAAAGCCTCCACCAACCTGTGTCGCCAGCGCCCTTTCTAGGTCCTTCTTCCTCTCTTTGTCCTTCTCCCTCGCAATCTCCTTCCTCAACATATCAACCTCGCTCTTCTCGTACTCCTTGATAAACCCGTACGACTGCGCAAACAGCCCCTCGTCAAAGTGCCCCGACAGCCGGTCGAACCGCGGGTCCCGCGCCTTGAACCCGGACGGCTCCACCACCTGACGGAACCGCGACACCATCCGCTTCGACGTGGTTTCGGTCGGCGCGTGCCTGGAACTGCGCTTTGCGGGCGTGGGAGCGGCACCTCGGTGTGGTTTGGTGGTGGCGGCGGTGGCGTGGGAGGTGGGGGTGTCGGAGTCGGAATCGGACTCGGAGCGCGTGACGCGGATGCCAGCGCGAAGCTTGTGAAAGTCGCGGCTCTTCATAGTTTGCTGGGCGGCGAGGAGCTGGCCGAGGGGCACGGAGGCGAGCTCGCGTTGGAGCGCTTTCTATGTTCGTGGGGGGTTAATGGGTTGGAGTGAGGCGAAGCGAATGACCAAACGGACCAGTCTCGCGTCATCGTCCTCGTCGTTGTCCGAATGGTCTTGGCCTTCTTCGTCGTCATAGCCCTCCGCGTCATCGTCAAAGGCCTCACCGTCGTCCGCATCGTCCTCATCACCCTTCTCGTCGTCCATATCCTCCACGTCCTCGTCCTCACCTACAGCATCCTGGCCATCGTCATCCTCTTCATCCTCCTTGCCGTCGTCGTCGCCGTCCTCCTCCTCCTCCTCCTCCTCCTCGTCCGCAAAGTCCGCAGCCATTACCCGACGCATCGCCCTCCGCCTGTCCAGATCGCCGGTGGAGCCGTCGCCATCGTCCCGATCCCACCGATCGCCACCGCGCAGGCCGCTTGCACCCTCCTCCTCTTCGTCGTCGTCTGCGTTGCTGTCGTCTCGGGCGTGAGCCGCAGCCGCTGGCCGCCGGCGCTGCAGTTCTCTTGAAACCCTGCCTCGCCCCCCGCCTCGCCGCCCTGCCGTCGCATGATGGACAGTGGCCGCGGAAGTTTCCGCGTGGCCGCTGTTGTTGCCACCGCTAGTGCTACTGCTGTTACCGCCGCTACTCTTCGTGGTGGAACGAGCGTGCCCTAATGCAGCGGCCCTCAATGTGTTAGTCTTGGCGGCCGCGTGGTGCCCGGCTCGTTGGCCTCCTCCTCCTCCTCGTCTCATTGTTCCTTTTTCTCTCTTCTCTTTTCGGATCTCGCTCGACAAATCCGCCCAACTGACTGACAAGGGAGGTTGTTGTTACCCAGTACTGCAATATGTTCACCTGTTCACTCGTCCCCCAGTGCCACATTTGCAGTACGTACCATTAAAGGGGGGACCGAGGCCACCAGCTGCGCTTGCGTTGTAGGAAATATAACGGCCAGAATCCCGAAGACGTCCTTGGTTGGGGATTGCCTCATCGTGTGGCGCCGGGCCCTCGACTTGTGTTTGGTCGCGCCTGTGGCTACAAGGCAGATTGACAAAACGTTTCTTTTCGGCACACGAGGTGAGGAGCGCCGTGCGGCGCAAGGCTAAGCCTAGATCGCCTCGGCCATCGCCCGCTCACTCCCTTCTTCCCTTCCTTCCCAGGCCTATCAGCACGATGTGATGTATCACGAATGGATCACACCGCGACAAGACGATCGCGATCCAAAAGTGGGTGCGATGAGATAAGGTACTCTTCCGCATGCTAAAGACGGCAGCTGGCATCCGTTTCCAAGAGTTGAAAAACTGGGTCGGGGTGCACGTGTGCCGCCGCTATGAAAGTCGTCGCCTCACCGCCTCTTCCTTTTCACTCCGGGATGGCCCATGCTGTCGTTCAAACGTCGCGCAACCTTACTCAAATTCCGCTTTTGGATGTGCTTCCCTCACCCACCAGCCACGCAATGCCAGAACTAAGTACGAGCTTCTGTCTCCAACGCTTTTACTCGTTACCACTCATTTCGCAATGCTTAACCACCCTCAGTGCCCCCCAAACTTACCTGAAAAAGTGCAAAGATGCAGGTCCGAGTATTTGTCAACAGCGCAAGCCAGCACCCAGGTCTGCATTGGCGGTGGCTTGCTCCCATGGGTATTGTGAGAACAATAACTGACAGTAACAATAGGTTTGGGTCCGTCTTGCGCCTCTTGCTGCTAACCAGTCAGTTCTGCCTAACAAGAGGCACACTCTGGAGTTGTCAAATCTATAGCGTCCAGTCCTGATCAGCGGTTTGTATGTCTGGAAGTGACGATAAATCAGTCAGGATATGGAATGCCTCCTCTGGGAAGGGGCTGCATAAGCTTGACAGGCACACTCACGATGTCTACTCTGTAGCTTTCAGTCCTGATGGGCAGTTTGTGGGAATCTTGCCACTGAACATTGGGCCATGCCAAAGCTAGAGGGACACACAGATAATCTCAAATTTGCAGAATATAGTGCCGACAAAAAGTTTGTTGTTTCTGCAGGTTGTGCTAAAACTGTTCGAATTTGGAATGTTGTCACTGGAGAGGAGCTGTGCAAGCTGGAGGGACACTCTGAATGGGTCATGTGTGCCTCATTCAGTCCTGCTGGGCAGTTTGTTGTGTCAGGAGGGAATGATGCAGCAGTCAGGATCTGGAATGCAACAACTGGCCAGGAACTCTTTTTGCTTGAGGGACACTCTTATGAAGTCTACTGCATAGCCTTCAGTCCTGATGGTCGATATGTTGTGCCTGGGATTGTGATGGTAAAGTCAGGACATGGAATGCATCCACTGGCCAGGAGCTGCTCATTCTGGTGCTTACTCTTCTGTCATCCTATGGACAACATTACACAGGTTTATTTATCGTCAGCGCTCTCACGCCAGCGAGGTTGGCGTACACTGTTACACCCCAAGGGCGACGAAGGTCGACGGCAAGAGGCCTGGCATAAACTGGCAGTAAAGATGAGGCCAGTCCGAATGATCAGTTTCAGAAATGCGAATTTCTTCAAAGTTCGACCCCATTTGATTCGTGTCAGACCCTACCTATCGCGGTATAAATATCGCAATTTTATCTGTAACAGAGAAGCTTTAATAGTTTGTTGGCCACAGTTCCTTTCCTGCCTCTTCAGAAAAGTCGCTGCGGGGATTATGGCCGGGACGGACTGCTATCATTCGCGAACAGACCGCTAAAAACTCTGGCCGATAGCGTTTTCCGTCCTTCTCGGTCCCCTTTTCCGAAAGAACCCGATGGCTCCTGACGCAACTAATTGTTAGCTGATTTCCGCTGCCGTTACAGTTCAATACGATTACTTTGCCTCGAAGCGTGAGCGGTTTGCCTGAGGGATAAGTGGTGATGGGAGGGTTAAGTGTGAAACGCGTCTGGCGAAGTAAAGAAAGGGCCTTTGAACATTACACGAAAATGCTAACGCGACGGACATGGGCTGCATTGGAAGAATGAGTGATGCATCTCTCTCTCTCTCTTTGTCTCTCTCTCTCTCTCTGCCTCTCTTCTCTCCACCTTTGTCTGTCTGTCTGTCACTTTGTAGGTCGGTGCCAAGACAGGCCAAAGCTCAAACAAACAACAAACAGCAAGAGGAAATCGAGCGTCTGTCTCTCTCCGTTTGTCTCAGCCGTCAGTCACGTGAGTTTTGCCTCGTCACAGCCCCACCGTGCAGTGTTTTTTCCCTATCACCCCAACACCACCTGCATCGCACGGCGCCGCCGAGAAAGAAAAGAGCACATAGACGACCAAGAGAGAGAAAGGAGTGCGTGCCCAACGACTAACCACTACCCGCTCGTCGACCGGCCCGGCTTCGCTGCTCCTTTCAATAGACCCTTGATTTACTGCGCTGCGCGGGGACTCTGCGGCTGGCTTACTGACTGACTGACTGACTGACTTGCTGCTGACCGACGACCTGCGGGCGACTGGATAGACCTCTGCACAGCCGCTGCTGCCACCGCTATGTCCGTCAACGCCGCCTGCCCCAACTTCAATCTCATCAGCGACAAGTATGCCGCTACTGGTAACCTGCGCCTTTTCCTCATTTCGAGAAGGAGGATGAAGATCTTCTTGCAAATCACCGACGGTTTTGCTAATCGGACCCACCCAACCACCCACCCACCCACGCATCCATCATCATCCAACAGCGTCTGTCTTCGCACAAACTACCGTCACGGCGACCACGACGGGATCCCTCGGATGCGCTTGCGCCACTGTCTGCCAAAACGAATCGCTATGCGCTTTGTATGAATCGCTCCCTCTTTACTTTCTTGCGTGGATGGGTGGAGTCAGACGATACATACCAACCGAATGGCTAACCCCCTCTTTCTTCAAATTCGATTCAGCTTCACCGTCACTGCGGCTGGACTGTGCAACTTGTGAGTTCGGGGAAGAGGCAGAGAGCTTCAAACCGCTGTTGGACTTACAAGTTGCCTTACGTTTGCAGGTATTCGACAGATCAAATCGCCCAAGCGGGAACCTGGTTTTTCGGTGTCAGTTCGAGCTTGACCATTGTGGGCGCTCTTCAATTCAATGCTACAATGGACACGCAGCTGAAGCAAAGTAAGATAAGAACGGCAGAGAAGACCACCTAGCGATGCCTTGTGGCTGAACATATCTCTCTTACGTCTTTTATCAGCGTCCAGCTCTTTGTCAACGGCATCGGGGTGCGTCAGCTCGTGCAGTACCTCCTCTAACTGCGACTTCGCCACGTGGAGCCCAGTGCTGGGGGGTATCACCACCTGCTCCCGGTACACTTTTGCCTCCCAGCCGGGCACCATTGTCGGCTTCGCGAACGGCAACCCCGCTGCGACCTCCTCGTCCTCGTCGTCGTCCTCCAGCTCCACTGCGTCGGCCACCTCCGGAGACTCGACGGCAACGTCCTCTGGCAACCCCGCCACAACCATCAAAAAGATCACAACCGTCACCACAGGCGGTGGCGCCGCGTCCACCTCGTCGTCCAAATCCACCGCCTCCTCCTCTTCCACCGCTGGCGCAGGCAACCTACAAGACGCCGGCAACGGAGGCTCCTCCTCCTCCTCCTCCGGCCTCGTCGTCGCCCTCGCCGTCATCGCCTCCCTCGCTGTCCTCGCTGGCCTCGCCGCTCTCGTCTTCTGCTACAGACAGAACCGATCCAAGAAATCAAAGGCCGAGGAGTTCGTCTACACCCTCCCCTGGCGCCAGCACTCGGCCGCGGCGGCGAGGCTCAACAACCAGGCCCGCAACACGCCGGAACCACGCGGATCCCTCGACCGGCAGCTTTCCGTCAACGGTGCGGGGACGGCGCCGTCGGCATCGCCCCAGCCCATGTTGTACCCGCCGGCTCCGGCCGCCGCCGCCTACGGCTTCCCGACGCTGAACCCCACGCTGAACCCGTACGCGATGCCTGTCGTCGCGGTGGCGCCGCAGGTCGCGTTCACGAAGGAGCAGTATATTGAGGCGGGGTGGACCGTCGAGCAGCTGCAGGTGTATCACCCGGAGCTGTTTGTTGACGGCGGGGCGGCGCCTGTGGCTGCGGCGGGGAGCGAGGCGGGTACGGTCGGGCGGGGCTTGTAGGGAGGTGTGTTCGGTTGTGTTAGACAGGGAGTTCTGCTATGTGTATGCATGTTGCGTGACCGATTCCTTCATTTTTTTTTTTCGTTTTTGGCAGCTGGCGTTGACCCACTTCTGCGCCCCTTCCACTTCCTCGTTTCTCTGTGTATTCCCCCCTGCGGTCGTGCGGTCAAGTGCGTTCTAGCCATCCCTTTTTCTTTCTTGAATCTCTCGCGTCTATAGCGTCATTTCTTTGGTCCTGCGTTGGTTTCCCAGTAGCCGTTTTCCGTGGTGCCGTCGCACTCCTAACCACCTTTCTTTGTTTGAGGGGAAGTTGGGGGAGGGTGTCTTGTTTTAGTGTTCTGGCAAATGCGCTTCTCCTATATTCATTTGAATCTTTGGTAGAACTTGGGTTGAACTGGGACGCTGGGGTTGTTAGCGGGCCTGCGTTAGGGTCCGTTTGGGCGTTTGGGGTCAAGGACCTGTCTCCGTTTGCTCCTTCTTTCCTTCTTTCCTTTCACTCTGAAGAAGTTGGTGTTTCGTTCGTGAGTTGTCTGCGGGGCGTGACTTGAAAAAAAAAAAAAAAATTGTGAGCTCATTCTTCTTCAAAACCAACCGCAAGCGACACGCAGTGACTTCAAACCTGGTCAGGCCGTCTGACCCGCGTGGGCAGTCTCAAGAGCGAAGGGCAAACACCCTTTTCCCACCCCCGGAGGATCGTACTTCCTATTTTGAGGACAAAATAGCTTTTCCTTTTCATTTTTTCCCCCCAGCATTGCAAACTTTTTCATCAACAAAGAGAAATAGAAAAGATCTCATTTTATAAGAAGCCTTGCTACTGTGGCTGCTTCTGCATCAACAGTGTGGCAGCTCCAGCAGCCCTGTCTGCCTGCCAATCCAACCTCTCACAGTTTGTGGACCTCTACGTTGTTGTTCTATAGCCTAAACATAGCACACATGGCCCAGGCGCCCACACCTTGCGGGACAAAAACTGAGTAAATTGGGGTTCCCACTGCACAGTGCTCACCAGTCATTAGGAACGAATGGAGTAGGGTCACCGATTCTCTTCGAGAGCACCCCCCTTTGCCCCACTGACCTTTTTTTTATTTTTTTTTTTTTTTATTATTTCACGCAGCCGGAGGCTGTGTGACAGGAAGAGTGAGATGCCACGCAGGTATGGCAGGAAGCCAAGAACCTTGACAGAACCAAGCGCGTTACCGCACACAGGCCACCCTAGCCGCTAACACTACAGGGAAACAAAGTAAACAACCACAAGAAATCTACAACAACAACTAAAGGGGGAGAAAATTTAAGGCCTAGGCCTTGCGGAAAGTGTCATTCTGACAGCGGAGTAAGTGGGTGGAAGGAGTCAGGAAGGAAAGGGCAGAGCTGTGGTAAAGGGGTGGAGCAGGGGAGGTGGAAGGCAATTAGTGCACGTCTGGCGGTACAGGATGTGGGGGACGCATAATTGTCTGTGGAGTAGGATTGGAAACAGTGACTGTGCGCCGAATCCAGAGCGTTCCAAGAGCTGGGCGAACAAGGCCAAGGTAGTGATGGCGCCAGGACCGAATACTGCCTCGCAAGAGGAGCCAATCAGGAGGACAGGTGTTGGAGTGGTGGCAGCCGCATGTACCGCATTGAGTAGTACGAGGTGGCTGTTGCTGATGTACAGGGGGTATTTGAGGCTGCGGGGAGGCAGTATTGCTGGGTGATAACCTTGGAGTGGGGGATTGCGAGGGGGAGGAGTTGACCTGCGAGGCTGCGGGAGTGGGGTTTGCAACTGGGGACGGTGCGTGGGACGTAGCAGGGCTTACAGGTGGAGGAGTGGGAGAAGATGGTGGGCGGTGGCAATGCTTTTCGGAGGGTGTAATGCTGTGGTCGCGTTCCCAGAGGATAGTTTCGTCACAGCGAGGGCGCCAGATTAACTGATGGACGTCGAGGAGGAAGTCATGAAAGATGCGTACAAGGGCAGTAACGACTTCGTCAGCTGGGAAGGTCTCGCTGTGGTGGAGGATATCGTAAAAGGATTGAGGGATGATACCCTGAAGGAGAGTGAGGAAGTTGAGCGGCGCATTGGCAGAGAGGGAAAATTCAGGGAGGGATAGCCAAAAGTGGGCAGAGGAGTGAGGTTTTGGGTGTAGGGCGTCTGAGGGGGCACAAGAGGCCAAGGCGGATGCGAGGGAGTTCTTAACAGAAAGGAAGGCATCGTGAGCAACAGGGCAGAGAAAGATGTGAGAGAAGGTCTCTGCCACAGTTGCACAACGATGACAGCAACCATTGGGGTAAACCATAGGGTACCAGAGGTGGAGGCGTGATTGAGAGGGTAGTGATTCAGTGAAGAGTTGGAGGCGGAATTTGCGGTGGTGTGAAGCAGAAAGCGTATCAAAAAGGGAGGAAGGGCGTGTGCCAGAGTGAAGAACGAGGAAAGTAGACTCCCACTGAACAGAGGAAAAGGAGTCTCGGAAAACAGAAGCAAAAGAGTAATTGGAGAGACTACTGTGGAGTGTGTGACGATGTAGGAGGCGGAGTTGTCGGCGGAGTTGCCTGAGGACTGCTGTTTCACTGATGAAGGCTGTTGCAGGTAGGAGGGTCTGTGAGGTGAAGGGGATATTGATGGGGGGTGTCGTGACTTGGAGGTGAGAGGCAAGATGATCGGCTGCCTCGTTGCCGGCAGAACCAGAGTGGCCACAGGTCCAGATCACAGTTGGGGGAGGTCCAACAAGTAGCGAGAGGGCGTGTCCGACGAGGGCCCAAAGCGAGGCGAGGGGTGAGCGGAGGAGAGCACAGAAGGGGACAAGGAGGGGAGTATTGGGTGGGGCGGGGTGAAGGCCAAGGGTAGCTAGGGAGAAGGAAGCAATGGGGTTGGGGGGTTGAGAGAAGAGGAGATTGTATGTGGTGACAACAGAACTGTCGTCAAGTTGGATGGTGATAGGAGTGGGGAGGTGGTGTGTAGAAATCAAGGCAGAAAGAAGTCCGACAAGTTCAGCCGTGGCAGAAGAGCAAGCAATGGAGGGGAGAGCGACAGCGAAGGAGAAGGGAGGGTCGAGGGAGACTACTGCTGCAGCCATAAAGCCAGTGTTGCGGAGGGAGCCATCAGTGTCAAGTGTGAGGGAAAGGGGAGGGATGGGGGTAGTGAAAAAGGGGATAGGGCTGACGAGGGGAATGGGGGAAAGGCGATGTGGATAGAGGGGGTAATGGAAGGGATTGGACAGTCTTCGTCGAGGAGGGATGTTGTAAAATTGTCGGGAGCGAAGGGTGGGGAGGGTATTGAAGTGAGGGCAGAGGGAGTTGTAAAGGGTGCGTAAGGACTTCTTTGCCTTGCTGCAGCCACGAAATGTAAGGGGTTTAAGAGAAGCAGAGAGGAGTTGCTCAAAGAAAAAGATTTGGGAGCACTGTAGGTCAGGCAGGAGTGGGAGACGAACAAACCAGGGTACATCAGAGACAGGGTGGGCGTGAACTCGGAAAAGAGGAGGAAGGGAGGACGTGATGGAGAATTGGTTGGCAAATAAAAGTGGGATAAGGGACGGAGTCAGGCTGGATGGGGATAGGGGTCAGGCCCCACATTATCTGCCTGTGGCAGTCTGCTGAGATGTTGGCGGCTGAGATGAAGATTTTACGGGTGTTAGACTCAATGTTGTTGTGTGACTGATATGCATAGAGGATGTTGGCCTGCTGCTGAAGATCAAGGAACGAGCAAGAGAGCGTGTTCGTGTCATCCACCAGGGCAAATCCGGAAACTGAGATGGGAGGGGTGGGGGAAATGAGGGGAGTAGGTATTGTTGGTGGAGGATTGACTGCAAAGGTGATGCCGGTGGTGTGTTTATCAAGTGCGGAGAGGACAGGGTCCCAGAAAATGCGCATGTCGAGGGGGCCTTCGAGGGAGCCTTGCTGGATCATGGTGCCAATAGGAAAAGTGGGGGAAGGGCCAAAGGCAGTGATGACAAATGAACGAAACCGAGTTTGGGTGTTGACACGCATCCGAACGTAAGACTCTGGTAGATGGATGCGATGCCAGGCAGAAATAAGGCCAGCGACTGGTGCACTGTCAAAGGCCTTCTTGATGTCGTTAAGAAGGAGGAAGAGGGGAGAGGAGGTCTCATGACAGTAATCTAGGGCTGAGCGAACCAAATGGAGGGGAGGATCAGGAGAGGAGCCAGGAAGGGCAGAGAAGTTACGGCCTTTGAGGATCACAGGGGTGGAGGAGAGGATTTGGGATAAGCGGCGAAGACGGACGCCCTGGACTACTTTGGCGGCCAGTTCGCACAGGCTGATGGGTCAGAGGTTGGTGACATCACCACCCCACGCGTCCTTCTTTAAAATTGGGAAAATGGCGGTGAGGGTCCATGTGGAGGGGATATCAAGGACAAGGAAGGTTCGTTGGACAAGGGAGAGAAAGAGAGTGATTGCATTGGGACCAGACAGGAGTAAAAGTTCACGAGAGAGCCTGACCATTCATTCAGAGATCCAACAAATATAGCACAACAGCAGTGGAACCAGACTGCACCAAACACCAGAGAGGACAGTGGAGTCACCTGTTGGACTCCTTTGGCGATTGGTCCATTTCTTGCTTTTGAGAGCTTTGGGGAAATAAGAAAATGAAATACAGTTACAAAGACATATCTAATGAAATTCCCAGTCTCGCAGTATGTTGCAACAGCCGGGAATCGGACCCAGGTCTACCGCGTGGCAGGCGATAATTCTACCACTGAACCACTGTTGCGCTTGAATTTGGGCATGACATTTTAAATTGATCACTAAAGCTACTTGTAGGTGCTGGAGAAAAGTTTCTTAGCAGTGTTGCTGGAAGAACACCAGAATCCCAGAAAGAGCCCTCATTCCATGGCCCCACTAGTCCTTTGCACAAGAAATTTGACTGGCGTGTGGATCAGTGCTGTTATGAATCACCCTCTGGAAACCTCTGGAACCTTCTAGAACATTCCTTCATGGAACCTTGTGGAACCTTCTGGAACCTTCTTTGCTTTCCTGACTTGTCTTGTTGTCATTGGTATCATTGGTATCATTGCATTACTAATTGCTCTTTCTGGAACTTTCTTGGAGTCTTGACAAGGAACACTCTCAAAAGGTATAAAAGGGGGATGGGGGACCTGTCCCATCCCTCAAGTGAATTATTGTTTCCAATACAATCATCACTCCTCTCAGTTCCTTGTCTGCCTTGTCCTGTCCTGCCCTGTTCCTGACATCATAATTCACTTCACCCTCTCCCACTACTCTCTGCCATCATGTCTGACCCAAACAACACCTTCCCTGATGCAACTGCCTTCCAAGCCTTGATGGACCAATTACAAGCCCTTTCAAGACAGACACACCAACTTCAAGAACAAGTCCTTCACCAGCAGCACCAGCTTCAACAACAACTTCACCAACAAGAACATCAAGCTCTTCCCCTGCCTCAAGCCAACCAAGCAAGAGAGCCCAAGGTTCCCAGCCCTGACAAGTTCACTGGGCTGGCCAAAGACCTTAGGAACTTCATGGCCACTGTGGAGAATGTCATCCTTCTCCAACCTTCAAGATTTCCCAGTGAGCAAGTCAAGGTTCTTTTCACAAGCACCCTCCTGTCTGGTCAAGCTCAATCATGGTACAGATCTCTCCCAAGCACACCCACCACCCTGCAAGAGCTCTGGGAGGGGCTGGAAGCTACCTTTGGTGACCCCTACGCATCTTGGACAGCAAGATCCAAGCTCAAGCATATCAAGCAAGGAAAGCAATCTTGTGTGGCCTACACCAACCAATTCAAGCAACTAGCCAGAGACTCTGGATACAATGATGCAGCTCTGATGGAGCTGTACCATGATGGTCTCCATGAGTCTATCCAAGACATGCTCTCCCAGTCTCTGCACATCCCTGAGACCTTGGAAGAGTACATTCTCCTTGCCATCAAGATTGACAACAGACTCTACTCCAAGAGGCTGAAGCAAAGACAAGTAGGAACTACATCAAGACCTACCCCAGTTCCTCAAGCTCTCACAGTTCCTGAACCCATGCAAGTGGATGCAGTTGAGACACTTCCTAAGGGTCCTCTGAGCCAAGAGGAGAAAACAAGGAGGGCCCAGCAGGGACTGTGTTTTTACTGTGGCTCCAAGGAGCATGCTGTCAAGGACTGCCCAAGGAAGAAGCACCCAAACTCCCAGGTCCAGGCTCACTGAGGGGCAATTCCCTGGACCCTCCTCCAAGCTGCCCCTGTTTCATCACCACCACCAGCACCACAAACACCTCAGATTCCAAGCCCCACCAACTCACCATGGATGTCAAGATTCAACTCTCACCCAAGTCAACCATCACAACCAAGGCCCTTATAGACTCTGGATCATCCTGCAACATCATTGATGCCACCCTTGCCAAGTCTTGTGCCATTCCTACGATCAAGAAATCCACACCCCTCAAGGTCCACTTTGCCAATCATGCTCTGTTCAAGGAAATCAGCCATGAAACCAAGCTAAACCTCCACATCCAAGACTTTCCACCATCCATGGTCAATCTGGAAGTATTGGATCTTGGCTCACCCACATTCTCTGTCATCCTGGGATTACCATGGCTGCAAGCCCAGAACCCTGCCATTGATTGGGTCACTGGTCAAGTCCAACCTCCACCAATTGGAACAGTCACCCAAAACTCAAGTGAAGCCTCCAAGTCTCATTCTCTCAAGTCCCTGATTCAAGGTTCTCAGCCTAGTATCCAAGGTCAAAGACAAATGACAGCTCCAGTATCAGCCTACAGCTCACAGATCCCAGCCAAGATTCAAGTTTCACAGTTCACAGTTCATAGTCAAGATTCCAGGACAGCTCATAGAGCTCACAGTCATGGCCAAGTCTGTAGTTCACAGAACCCACAGTCAAAGATTCAAGTACCACAGTTCACAGTCCAAATTCAAGATTCAAGCTCCACAGCTCACAGTCTTTGCCAAGAACAGAACCCTCAGTCAAAGATTCAAGAATCACAGTTCCCAGTCAACAATTCAAGCCCCACTGCTGATGAGCACAGAAGGACAGACCTTGCACCTGAAGGGGGAGATGGTTTCACCCCACCATCCAAGACACACCTTTCACTGCTTCCTGAGAGTGTGTGGGCCTATGCTATTTCCAAGGACCCCAAGCCTCACAAGATTCAAATCAGCCAAGAAGAGGAAAAACTTGAGATACTCAAGACAAGGCATGATGCAGCAACAGCTGGACACCCAGGAGAGCACAAGACATATAAGCTTGTTTCCAGGGACTTTTACTGGCGAGGCATGAGGAAGAACTTGCAGACCAAAAGACCAAGTCCCAAGCTGGACAACCTCAAGTTGGGACCTTTCAAGATCTTGGAGCAAATCAATCCAGTCACCTTCAAGCTGGATCTCCCTGCATCCATGAAGATCCACCCAGTTTTCCATGTCAGCCTTTTGGAGAAGTTTGTGGCCAATTCCATTCCAGGCAGAGTTGTTCCTCCTCCTCCTCCAGTTGAGGTAGAAGGTGAAGAGGAATTTGAGGTTGAACAAATCTTGGATGCCAAGTGGTTTGGAAGGACACTCAAGTTCCTTGTTAAGTGGAAAGGTTACTCAGATGCTGAAAACACCTGGGAACCTGAGTCAAACCTCACTCACTGCCAAGACCTTCTACTCAAGTTCAAGACCAGGTACCCCACCAAGTTGCAGAAGAGGCCTAAAAGGGGGAGATGATGTTATGAATCACCCTCTGGAAACCTCTGGAACCTTCTAGAACATTCCTTCATGGAACCTTGTGGAACCTTCTGGAACCTTCTTTGCTTTCCTGACTTGTCTTGTTGTCATTGGTATCATTGGTATCATTGCATTACTAATTGCTCTTTCTGGAACTTTCTTGGAGTCTTGACAAGGAACACTCTCAAAAGGTATAAAAGGGGGATGGGGGACCTGTCCCATCCCTCAAGTGAATTATTGTTTCCAATACAATCATCACTCCTCTCAGTTCCTTGTCTGCCTTGTCCTGTCCTGCCCTGTTCCTGACATCATAATTCACTTCACCCTCTCCCACTACTCTCTGCCATCATGTCTGACCCAAACAACACCTTCCCTGATGCAACTGCCTTCCAAGCCTTGATGGACCAATTACAAGCCCTTTCAAGACAGACACACCAACTTCAAGAACAAGTCCTTCACCAGCAGCACCAGCTTCAACAACAACTTCACCAACAAGAACATCAAGCTCTTCCCCTGCCTCAAGCCAACCAAGCAAGAGAGCCCAAGGTTCCCAGCCCTGACAAGTTCACTGGGCTGGCCAAAGACCTTAGGAACTTCATGGCCACTGTGGAGAATGTCATCCTTCTCCAACCTTCAAGATTTCCCAGTGAGCAAGTCAAGGTTCTTTTCACAAGCACCCTCCTGTCTGGTCAAGCTCAATCATGGTACAGATCTCTCCCAAGCACACCCACCACCCTGCAAGAGCTCTGGGAGGGGCTGGAAGCTACCTTTGGTGACCCCTACGCATCTTGGACAGCAAGATCCAAGCTCAAGCATATCAAGCAAGGAAAGCAATCTTGTGTGGCCTACACCAACCAATTCAAGCAACTAGCCAGAGACTCTGGATACAATGATGCAGCTCTGATGGAGCTGTACCATGATGGTCTCCATGAGTCTATCCAAGACATGCTCTCCCAGTCTCTGCACATCCCTGAGACCTTGGAAGAGTACATTCTCCTTGCCATCAAGATTGACAACAGACTCTACTCCAAGAGGCTGAAGCAAAGACAAGTAGGAACTACATCAAGACCTACCCCAGTTCCTCAAGCTCTCACAGTTCCTGAACCCATGCAAGTGGATGCAGTTGAGACACTTCCTAAGGGTCCTCTGAGCCAAGAGGAGAAAACAAGGAGGGCCCAGCAGGGACTGTGTTTTTACTGTGGCTCCAAGGAGCATGCTGTCAAGGACTGCCCAAGGAAGAAGCACCCAAACTCCCAGGTCCAGGCTCACTGAGGGGCAATTCCCTGGACCCTCCTCCAAGCTGCCCCTGTTTCATCACCACCACCAGCACCACAAACACCTCAGATTCCAAGCCCCACCAACTCACCATGGATGTCAAGATTCAACTCTCACCCAAGTCAACCATCACAACCAAGGCCCTTATAGACTCTGGATCATCCTGCAACATCATTGATGCCACCCTTGCCAAGTCTTGTGCCATTCCTACGATCAAGAAATCCACACCCCTCAAGGTCCACTTTGCCAATCATGCTCTGTTCAAGGAAATCAGCCATGAAACCAAGCTAAACCTCCACATCCAAGACTTTCCACCATCCATGGTCAATCTGGAAGTATTGGATCTTGGCTCACCCACATTCTCTGTCATCCTGGGATTACCATGGCTGCAAGCCCAGAACCCTGCCATTGATTGGGTCACTGGTCAAGTCCAACCTCCACCAATTGGAACAGTCACCCAAAACTCAAGTGAAGCCTCCAAGTCTCATTCTCTCAAGTCCCTGATTCAAGGTTCTCAGCCTAGTATCCAAGGTCAAAGACAAATGACAGCTCCAGTATCAGCCTACAGCTCACAGATCCCAGCCAAGATTCAAGTTTCACAGTTCACAGTTCATAGTCAAGATTCCAGGACAGCTCATAGAGCTCACAGTCATGGCCAAGTCTGTAGTTCACAGAACCCACAGTCAAAGATTCAAGTACCACAGTTCACAGTCCAAATTCAAGATTCAAGCTCCACAGCTCACAGTCTTTGCCAAGAACAGAACCCTCAGTCAAAGATTCAAGAATCACAGTTCCCAGTCAACAATTCAAGCCCCACTGCTGATGAGCACAGAAGGACAGACCTTGCACCTGAAGGGGGAGATGGTTTCACCCCACCATCCAAGACACACCTTTCACTGCTTCCTGAGAGTGTGTGGGCCTATGCTATTTCCAAGGACCCCAAGCCTCACAAGATTCAAATCAGCCAAGAAGAGGAAAAACTTGAGATACTCAAGACAAGGCATGATGCAGCAACAGCTGGACACCCAGGAGAGCACAAGACATATAAGCTTGTTTCCAGGGACTTTTACTGGCGAGGCATGAGGAAGAACTTGCAGACCAAAAGACCAAGTCCCAAGCTGGACAACCTCAAGTTGGGACCTTTCAAGATCTTGGAGCAAATCAATCCAGTCACCTTCAAGCTGGATCTCCCTGCATCCATGAAGATCCACCCAGTTTTCCATGTCAGCCTTTTGGAGAAGTTTGTGGCCAATTCCATTCCAGGCAGAGTTGTTCCTCCTCCTCCTCCAGTTGAGGTAGAAGGTGAAGAGGAATTTGAGGTTGAACAAATCTTGGATGCCAAGTGGTTTGGAAGGACACTCAAGTTCCTTGTTAAGTGGAAAGGTTACTCAGATGCTGAAAACACCTGGGAACCTGAGTCAAACCTCACTCACTGCCAAGACCTTCTACTCAAGTTCAAGACCAGGTACCCCACCAAGTTGCAGAAGAGGCCTAAAAGGGGGAGATGATGTTATGAATCACCCTCTGGAAACCTCTGGAACCTTCTAGAACATTCCTTCATGGAACCTTGTGGAACCTTCTGGAACCTTCTTTGCTTTCCTGACTTGTCTTGTTGTCATTGGTATCATTGGTATCATTGCATTACTAATTGCTCTTTCTGGAACTTTCTTGGAGTCTTGACAAGGAACACTCTCAAAAGGTATAAAAGGGGGATGGGGGACCTGTCCCATCCCTCAAGTGAATTATTGTTTCCAATACAATCATCACTCCTCTCAGTTCCTTGTCTGCCTTGTCCTGTCCTGCCCTGTTCCTGACATCATAATTCACTTCACCCTCTCCCACTACTCTCTGCCATCATGTCTGACCCAAACAACACCTTCCCTGATGCAACTGCCTTCCAAGCCTTGATGGACCAATTACAAGCCCTTTCAAGACAGACACACCAACTTCAAGAACAAGTCCTTCACCAGCAGCACCAGCTTCAACAACAACTTCACCAACAAGAACATCAAGCTCTTCCCCTGCCTCAAGCCAACCAAGCAAGAGAGCCCAAGGTTCCCAGCCCTGACAAGTTCACTGGGCTGGCCAAAGACCTTAGGAACTTCATGGCCACTGTGGAGAATGTCATCCTTCTCCAACCTTCAAGATTTCCCAGTGAGCAAGTCAAGGTTCTTTTCACAAGCACCCTCCTGTCTGGTCAAGCTCAATCATGGTACAGATCTCTCCCAAGCACACCCACCACCCTGCAAGAGCTCTGGGAGGGGCTGGAAGCTACCTTTGGTGACCCCTACGCATCTTGGACAGCAAGATCCAAGCTCAAGCATATCAAGCAAGGAAAGCAATCTTGTGTGGCCTACACCAACCAATTCAAGCAACTAGCCAGAGACTCTGGATACAATGATGCAGCTCTGATGGAGCTGTACCATGATGGTCTCCATGAGTCTATCCAAGACATGCTCTCCCAGTCTCTGCACATCCCTGAGACCTTGGAAGAGTACATTCTCCTTGCCATCAAGATTGACAACAGACTCTACTCCAAGAGGCTGAAGCAAAGACAAGTAGGAACTACATCAAGACCTACCCCAGTTCCTCAAGCTCTCACAGTTCCTGAACCCATGCAAGTGGATGCAGTTGAGACACTTCCTAAGGGTCCTCTGAGCCAAGAGGAGAAAACAAGGAGGGCCCAGCAGGGACTGTGTTTTTACTGTGGCTCCAAGGAGCATGCTGTCAAGGACTGCCCAAGGAAGAAGCACCCAAACTCCCAGGTCCAGGCTCACTGAGGGGCAATTCCCTGGACCCTCCTCCAAGCTGCCCCTGTTTCATCACCACCACCAGCACCACAAACACCTCAGATTCCAAGCCCCACCAACTCACCATGGATGTCAAGATTCAACTCTCACCCAAGTCAACCATCACAACCAAGGCCCTTATAGACTCTGGATCATCCTGCAACATCATTGATGCCACCCTTGCCAAGTCTTGTGCCATTCCTACGATCAAGAAATCCACACCCCTCAAGGTCCACTTTGCCAATCATGCTCTGTTCAAGGAAATCAGCCATGAAACCAAGCTAAACCTCCACATCCAAGACTTTCCACCATCCATGGTCAATCTGGAAGTATTGGATCTTGGCTCACCCACATTCTCTGTCATCCTGGGATTACCATGGCTGCAAGCCCAGAACCCTGCCATTGATTGGGTCACTGGTCAAGTCCAACCTCCACCAATCGGAACAGTCACCCAAAACTCAAGTCAAGCCCCCAAGTCTCATGCTCTCAAGCCCTTGATTCAAGATTCACAGCCAGCCAAGACTCAAGTTCCACAGTTCACAGTTCACAGTCAAGATTCAAGTAGAGCTCATAGAGCTCACAGTCATGGCCATGACTCTTGTTCACAGAACCCACAGTCAAAGATTCAAGTACCACAGTTCACAGTCCACATTCAAGATTCAAGTTCCACAGCTCACAGTCTTTGCCAAGAACAGAACTCTCAGTCAAAGATTCAAGAATCACAGTTCCCAGTCAAGAATTCAAGCCCCACTGCTGAGGAGCACGACAACCTGGACCCATCAGACCTTTTGCTGGCATCCAAGCTACCAAAAGAATATCTCCCTTATGCTGATGTGTTTTCCAAGACCAAGGCAGAGCTGCTACCAGCTCAGAGGCCTTATGACTGTGAAATCCCACTCAAGGATGAAACTTGCAGCCCACCTTTCAAGCCACTGTACCACCTCTCTCCACCAGAAGCCAAGGCCCTCCAAGAATACATTGAAGAAATGCTGAACAAGGGATTCATCCAACCTTCCAAGTCACCAGCTGGAGCTCCCATCTTTTTTGTCAAGAAGAAGGATGGGGGACTGAGACCCTGTGTGGACTACAGAGATCTCAATGAGATGACAGTCAAGAACCGCTATCCACTGCCTCTCATCTCTGAATTACTGGACAAACTGAGCCATGCAAGGATATTTTCCAAGATTGACCTCAGAGGTGCCTACAATTTGGTCAGAATTAAGCCCCAGGATCAATGGAAGACTGCCTTCAGATGCAAATACGGTCACTTTGAGTACTTGGTTATGCCCTTTGGACTTACCAATGCTCCAGCTATTTTCCAAGGCATGATGAATGACATCTTCAGGGATATTCTGGACCTTTTTGTCATTGTCTACCTGGATGATATCCTGGTATTTTCATCTGACACTGCAAGCCATATGGGACATGTCAAGACTGTCTTGGAGAGACTCAGACAGCATCACCTCTATGCAAAGCTGGAGAAGTGTGAATTCCACAAGACCTCCATTGAGTTTTTGGGGTTCATTGTGTCTGACAAAGGGATCTCCATGGCACCAGACAAGATCCAAACTATTCTTGAATGGAAGGCTCCAAATTCCATCAAGGATGTTCAAAGCTTCCTTGGATTTTGCAACTTCTACAGAACCTTCATTGCCAACTATTCTGCCATAGCCAAGCCTCTCACTGATCTCACCAAGAAGACCACCAAGTTTGAATGGACCCCAGCAGCAGAGCAAGCCTGGCTAGCTCTTAAGACAGCAACCACAAGTGCACCACTCCTTAAGCATGTGGATCCCTTGCTTCCCTTCACCTTGGAAACTGATGCCTCAGACTATGCCCTTGGCGCTGTTCTGTCCCAGCCAAGCTCTCAGGACCCCTCTGCTCCTCTGCATCCAGTGGCATATTACTCCAGGAAGCTGAACAG
The DNA here is from genome assembly GCA_025765615.1 of Zopfochytrium polystomum. Classification (NCBI taxonomy): domain Eukaryota; kingdom Fungi; phylum Chytridiomycota; class Chytridiomycetes; order Chytridiales; family Chytridiaceae; genus Zopfochytrium; species Zopfochytrium polystomum. The sequence continues at coordinate 27,191 of JAIVFJ010000281.1, read as the reverse complement.
TGCTGAGTGTAACTACACAGTCCATGACAAGGAGTTGCTTGCAATTGTGGAAGCATTCAAATTCTGGAGACACTACTTGGCTGGTTCTAAAAACATCTCTGTCTATTCGGATCACAAGAACCTCACCTTCTTCAGGGCAAGGAGGTTGCTCAAGCAGAGGCATGCCAGGTGGGCTGAACTGCTCTCTGAGTATGACTTTAAGCTGTGCTATTCTCCTGGCCACCTTAACACTGTGGCTGATGCCCTGTCAAGAAGAACAGACCTTGCACCTGAAGGGGGAGATGGTTTCACCCCACCATCCAAGACACACCTTTCATTGCTTCCTGACAGTGTGTGGGCCCATGCTATTTCCAAGGACCCCAAGCCTCACAAGATTCAAATCAGCCAAGAAGAGGAAAAACTTGAGATACTCAAGACAAGGCATGATGCAGCAACAGCTGGACACCCAGGAGAGCACAAGACATATGAGCTTGTTTCCAGAGACTTCTACTGGCCAGGCATGAGGAAGTACATCAAGAACTATGTCAGCAGCTGTGAAACCTGTCAAAGAAACAAATCCAGCAGACACAAGCCCTATGGACTTCTGGAGCCCCTCCCAATTGCCATCAGCCCTTGGTCATCAATATCCATGGACTTCATTGTGAAACTGCCCCCATCCCATGGATTTGACTCTATCCTTGTTGTCATCTGCAGAAGGACAAAGTTGGCCCATTTCATCCCCTGCACTGAGAATATAGATGCACAAGGAACAGCAGACCTGTTTTTGCAGCACATATTCAGGCTCCATGGGCTGCCTCAGTCAATCGTCAGTGACAGAGGACCACAGTTCAGATCTCAATTTTGGAAAGCACTCACAGCAGCCCTTGGAATCAAGTCTCAACTGTCAACTGCTTATCACCCTCAGACTGATGGACAAACAGAAAGAACAAACCAGACTCTGGAGCAGTATTTGAGGTGCTATGTCAGCTATCAACAGGATGATTGGCCCACCCTCCTTCCACTGGCAGAATTTGCTCTCAACAATTCTCTCCACTCAAGCACCCAGCTATCTCCTTTCTTTGCAACCTATGGCTTCAATCCAAGAGGAGATCTTCTGGGACAAGAGACCCTATCCAATGTCCAAGCTCCTGCTGCGGCTTCACACTTACATAAGCTCAAGATCATCAGCACCTTCCTGGACTCCACCCTGAAGCAAGCCCAAGAAGATGCCTCAAGATTTGCCAACACTCACAGAATGGACCATGACCTTGCTGTGGGTCAGCAAGTTTGGCTTCTGAGGAAGAACTTGCAGACCAAAAGACCAAGTCCCAAGCTAGACAACCTCAAGTTGGGACCTTTCAAGATCTTGGAGCAAATCAATCCAGTCACCTTCAAGCTGGATCTCCCTGCATCCATGAAGATCCACCCAGTTTTCCATGTCAGCCTTTTAGAGAAGTTTGTGGCCAATTCCATTCCAGGCAGAGTTGTTCCTCCTCCTCCTCCAGTTGAGGTAGAAGGTGAAGAGGAATTTGAGGTTGAACAAATCTTGGATGCCAAGTGGTTTGGAAGAACACTCAAGTTCCTTGTTAAGTGGAAAGGTTACTCAGATGCTGACAACACCTGGGAGCCTGAGTCAAACCTCACTCACTGCCAAGACCTTCTGCTCGAGTTCAAGACCAGGTACCCCACCAAGTTGCAGAAGAGGCCTAAAAGGGGGAGATGATGTTATGAATCACCCTCTGGAAACCTCTGGAACCTTCTAGAACATTCCTTCATGGAACCTTCTGGAACCTTCTGGAACCTTCTAGAACATTCCTTCATGGAACCTTGTGGAACCTTCTGGAACCTTCTTTGCTTTCCTGACTTGTCTTGTTGTCATTGGTATCATTGGTATCATTGCATTACTAATTGCTCTTTCTGGAACTTTCTTGGAGTCTTGACAAGGAACACTCTCAAAAGGTATAAAAGGGGGATGGGGGACCTGTCCCATCCCTCAAGTGAATTATTGTTTCCAATACAATCATCACTCCTCTCAGTTCCTTGTCTGCCTTGTCCTGTCCTGCCCTGTTCCTGACAAGTGCCAGCACGAGTGCAAAGCATATCTGCAAGATGGCTGCAGCCAATCATGCATCAAACTCTACCATCCACAAGAACATTTATAATCAGCTTGACTGTAGGAGCAAGCAAACAACAGAGATGCGTGAACACAGGCAAACTGTGTGCTCAGACACAACCATCACTGTCAGCACAGTGACACCAATCGCAGTGCAGATCGCATGAAGATCTTCCAAGTTCAATTGTGAGAGCAATCAGAAGTGTGCAGCCTTGTCCTACCAATGCGCTGACTGGGAACTGAACCCAGGGCTGATCCTATCTCCCACAGGTGGAAGTCGTCTATTTTACCACGAAACAACCAGCACCCTCTGTTGCTTGGCGTTGTCATTCAAGTACCCATCCTGTTGCCAATCAATGGCAAGCATTATGTTCTTTGCAACGTTTGCCACCATTGGCAGGACTTTAGCCAGCCATCTCACCAATGGTTAGGAGCTCAAAAGTGCTTCTTCAACCAGAGGGGTTTTCTGTGTGTGCTGAAGTTCTGCAAACAACAAACCAGATTCAACAGGAGGTCTTTGGAGGCAGAATGAGGAGCTCTGCTGAGAATGGAGGTGGAGCAGCTCTAGCTCAGTTCCAAATCAATACAATTTCGCTATTCGTGACAAAAAGGGCCTTTTTGTCGTGTAGTAGCTAAGTGGTGATGGCACAGCCCAGTCTGTGCGTCCTCACTGAAAGCGGCCACCTTTGGCAGCTTTGGCAGCTGACCCAAAGCCAGTGGAGGAGCGGTGGTGAGCGCACCTCCCCTGTGTGCCCCCATGTGCCTCGCTAGGGGAAAAATCTTCGCACCATATGTCTGTGCAGAATTACCATTCCACCTTCGAAGAAAGTACTCCGATAAAACAGCAAATGCTGGATGAGTGCTCTGGGTGAGAATCGAACTCACGACCTTCGGATACCTGAGTGGTGCACCTGGGCGACCAGGTGCGTCATGTATATGAGACCGACGCTTTAACCAACTAAGCCACCAGAGCCACTGATCGGGATTGGTGCACTCTATGTATTATTGTTTGCTTGAAACCCTCCTTCACGACTAGTACACACCGATGGTGCTCTGTGCACTGTTCCCAACTTCTTTCTGGGCCTCCTCAGGCGTGAAGATTCAGACCATTAAGAAAGTCTGAGGATTTGGATCAGAACTGTTAGGCAGAACTGACTGGTTAGCAGTCGAACCTATTGTGACTGTCAGTTATCGTTCTCACGATGCCCATGGGAGAGCAAGCCACCGCCAATGCAGACCCAGGTGCTGGCTTTCACTGTTGACAAATACTCCAAGTATTAAGTGGAACGGGAACCTGGTGTTCACAGTTTTCCTCCTCCTCTGCTCAAGCAGATAATATAGGAGAGGTTTTTTACCCTGTGCCAGTCACGCTTGCCTAGCAACTATTACAGCGTGCATATCATCACCTATATAATAAAAAAAACAAGGATTTGCGGCTAAACTGATTTTCTAATTGCAATTAGTGGAGCAGGGGGGGGGGTTTAATTTTTTGTCTTTGGTGCCCAATCAAAACTCGGCAGAAAAATCGGAAAAGGAAGGAGCTCAATGCGTTGTCTGTCTATCAGATTGTCTGTCTATCTCCCTGTTTGTAGGACTGGCAGTCAGTGGGCTGTCTGTCTCTCTGTCTGCCTTTCTATCTCTTTGTTCTGTCTCTCTCTCTGTCTCTCTGCCTCTGTCGCTCACTCTGTCTCTCTGTCTCTCTTCTCTGTTTCTCTCCCTGTCTCTCTCTCCCCTCCCTCTCTCTCTCCCTGTCTCTCTCCCTCTCTCCCTTTCTCACTCACTCTCTCTCTCTCCCTGTTTCTCTCTCTCCCTGTCTGTAGGACTGGCAGTCAATGGGCTATCTGTCTCTCTGTCTGTATCTCTATCGCTTCGCTCTCTCTGTCTCTCTTTCTCAGTTTCTCTCCCTGTCTCTCTGTCTCTGTCTCTCACTCTGTCTCTCCCTCTCTCTCCCTGTCTCTCTCCCTGTTTCACTCTCTCCCTCTCCCTCTCCCGCACTCTCTCTCTCTCTCTCTCTCTCTCTCTCTCTCTCTCTCCTCTCCTCTCTCTCTCTCTCTCTCTGTCTCTCTCCCTCTCCCTCACTCTCTGGGACTGACAGTCAACAGGCTGTCTGTCTCTCCATCTCTTCGCTCTGTCTCTCTCTCTCTCACTCTCACTCTCTCTCTCTCTCTCTCCCTGTCCTTCTGTCTCTCGCTCTCTCTCTCTCTGTCACACACACACACACTCTCTCTCTCCTCTCTTTTGAGCAGGGGGGTTGAGGGGGGGCGGCAGCCCCCCCCACCAGGGGGCTCAGGGGCGGGAGCCCCCTGACTCAAAAACATATTTTCCTCTGTCTCTCTGTCTCTTCATTATCTCTCTATCTGTTTCACTGTCTCTGTCTCTGCCCTCCCTTCAGTTCTTGGTTACTTTCTCGCTTGGGGGTGGGGCGTCTCTGACCATCTCATTGGAGGCAGACCAACCCATCAGACAAGGCAGCTGCAAGCCACTCGACGCAACCACAGGAAGGTGCCAGGATAGATAAGTGAGAAGTCTCTTTCTCTCTCTCTATCTCTCTTGATTGATTGAGCAGGGGTGGAGGGGGGTGGGGAGCCCCCTGACAGAAAAAACAACCCAGATTCTCTCACCTCCCTCCCTCCCTCCCAACCTCTCTCTCTCACTCTCTCTCTTTTGCATTTCAATCATGCTCTAAAAACTAAAAATGGAATGAAGTCAACGGGCTGTCTGTCTATAAGAGTGGCAGCCAACGGGTTGTCTGTCTATCTCCCTATCTCTGGGAGTGGCAGTCAATGGGCTGTGTGTCTCGATATCTATCTCTCTGTCTCTTTGCAGTCTGTGCCTTAACAGGCGCTGTAGGGTACCTCTTCAAAACACTCCCTCCGCCTGTCTCCTTCTGAAGCAAGCTGCTCTACTCAAGGGACCAAAGTGTGCATCAGTGTCTCCAACTTTGTGTGAATGTTGCTTTTCCCCTTCTTTGAAGTTTTGCAACCAACCCAAAAGGAGAAGCAAGGGGTGGAGGGGAGGCTGCAGCCCCCCCTCCTTGGGGTCACTGGGAGGAGGAGCCAACTGAAATGATATATCGGTTAATGATTTTGCAAAGTCAACGGGCTGTTGTCTATCTATCAATCAATGACTGCCTCTTTGTTTGAACTAAAGTCAACAGGCTGTTTGTGTTTCTCCCTCTGGGTTCTGTGAGCACTTTGGAGCCAGTGCTCAGCTGACTGTTGCATTCAACAGGCTGTCAGTCTTCCTGTTGCAGTCAAATGGGTTGTTGCATGAGCAGCCAAAGGCTGCAAGGGCAGCACTGAGTTTGTTGGAGGTTCCAGGTTTGCCAGTGTGGCTGTGCTGAAAGGCTGCGACTTCTCTCTTTCTGTCCCCTTTGTCTGTCAGTGTGTCAGTGGCTTGGGGCTAACACTCCAAGCTTTGTTGGTCACTCTCTGCTTGGCCTGCCACAATGTTCATTGTGGCATGCCACTCTCCGTTCAATCCAGGGACAGATTGCCTGTGTGTGGGACAACCAATATCCATTGAAGGCTTTGTCTTTAATCATTTTTTCTCTTCTTTCCTTTTTTTATATGTTTTTTGGCAAGGATTGCTCACAAGTCGACAGGCATCCCCTAGTTGTGTATCAATTATTCATAACAGACATCTCCACTTCATTCACTCCTTCCACTCACTCACTCAGAGTAGGCTGTTTACAAGAACTGGGCTGGGAATCCCGGCTGGTGTGGGCTCAGTACACACAGGTTGCAGCGACAATACAGGGACAAAAAAAAAGTGAAAAAAAAAAGAAACTGTTGCTTTGCCTTTTTTTTCTCTCTTTGTTGTTTTTTTTTCCTCTGCAACAGTTTTTTTTTCTGTTTTGGTGCCCTTGATCCAGGACCTGAAAAAGCTGTTCCAGTACCGGTGTGAGACTGCAATGAGGTCTCAGTGATAAAGTCTAGGGATTTTATTTGCAAAAACAAGAGTCTGTCATAAAACCACAAGGATCAGGAGCACTATTATTATTCCCAGCGTTACTTAATTGTTTAAATACCGCAGATATTTTTACACCACACTTTATAATGTGAACCTAGGACGGTACGGATGAATCTCCAAGTAAGGTAAAAATCCTTCTCAGCGGCATTATCGTCAAATCTTGCGACAATAATTGAATTGTTATTACCGCCATTTCAATTCTCTTGGATACACTTCTCAGTCCTTGCTCATAGCCATATTCCTCACCAAATGCACGGATCAGCGGAGCCTGCGTCTTGTAAAGGACTGGTTCACCCCCCTTCCCGCGATATGCATCGATATTGGAAAAGCGGTACACATTGTATTTTTTTTTCTTCCCTCTCCGTCACTCAGCGACAGATCGCCAAGGTTCACCGACACAATAGCGATTGCACTCTTTGTCCACGGCGACGGTGTAGTTCGAATCCCTGGGGGATCGGCGCTTCCCCTACGAAGTATTAATGTAAGGGCGGGGGGAAGAATGCCACGAAGGGAACGGAAAATGGGAGACGAAGGGAAAAGGCAATCCAAGGTTGCCAAGGAATTGGTTGTTTGAGAAGACAAAGCGTGATGACGTACTTGCAGACTCCAACTGTTCTTCGTATGGAGGAAGCCGCACTTGGCTCAATAGCCACACTCGCACGTACAAACACACACACACACACACACACACATGATCTCGCGCTCTCTCTCTCTCTCTCTCTTTCTCAGTCAGTGTCCTTCGCCCTCTGTTATCTCGCGACATCCGCCACCGGCCAGTCGGAACGTGCCCAATTAGCGCGCTAGAGGCTCAGCCGGCGGAAACGAGAATGCGTCCGGCATCAACCTAGGCCGGCGGACCTCGGAGGCGTGGCTGGGGCTCGCAGCGTGTCTGTGCGGGGGCAATATGTCGAGAGAGAGAGAGAGAGAGAGAGAGAGAGAGAGAGAGAGAGAGAGAGAGAGAGAGAGGGACAGAGAGAGAGAGAGAGAGAGAGAGAGAGAGAGAGAGAGAGAGAGAGAGAGAGAGAGGGACAGAGAGAGAGAAAGAGAAAGTATGCATGTGCGTGTGTCTGCTGCGTGTTTGCAGGGCTGAGCACACTTCGGGCGGATTAAAGACAAATCAATGGGCAGAGAAAAACTCAGGGCAGTCAGTCTCTCGGTCGCCCTGGAATTTGGCGCTCAATCGCCTCGACTCAGCGGCTCACTGGACCATCAACCAAAACGGGAAAGTTGCAGAAGCGCAAAGAAAAAGAGGAGAAAAAAAAGGAAAAGGAGGATATAAATTTTTAGTCGCATAAAAAAAAAAAAAATAACAAAAAAAATTACAAAAAAAGTTTTGGGAAATCAGCACCAATGCGGGCCGTCGCCGTCCCTGTTGTCGCCGCCGCCGCCGCCGCAGGCACCACCCGCGAGGCCGCCGAGACCTCCGTCAGTTTGGTCGACCCGGTCGTGGACCTCACTCACTACCAGAAGAGCCGCCGTGGGCACAGTCTCGGCCGCCTCAAGCAGCAGCAGCGGCGAGGGCGTGGGCGGCGCGGGCGGCACCCTTTCCACCTCCTTCTCCTCCCGCTCGCCCTCCTTCTCGCCCCCGTCTCGGCCCTCCTCCTGCTTTCACTGCTCGCAGAAGCGCAGGCCGTAGCCGCCGCAGCCGCCGACGCCGTGCCGGCAACCTCCTTCTCCCCCTCCCCGCCGCCGCCCCTCTCGCCATTGGCGCTGCTCCAGCAGCAACCTCATGCGGTAGCGGCGGCAGTGGACGTCCGACGCCGCGCGCCGTCGCCCCTGCCCCTGCCGCAGGGAGGGGGTGGTGTCGGCTGGGCGGCCGCCGCCGGCGAGAAGCAGCGCAAGAAGGACGAGAACCGCAAGATTGCGATCGGGGCCGTCGACGAAGGGCGCGCGTTCCTGCCGGACGCGGCCGACGCGCTGTCGGGGCCCATCAAGAACGAGAAAGGTGGGTGTAGAGTATGAACAACAACTACAACACACTTTGGCAAACCGTTGAAGCGTCAAGCGCTGGTGTGGTAGTGCGTGCACATGGGTGTGTTAACAACAGTGAGTTTTCTTCCTCCGAACTCGGCATGAAAACCACCAAAAAAAAAAAAAAAAAAAAAAAAACACGCATAAAAACAAACAAACACCAAACAAAATGGGAAAAACAACGCCACCCTGTCTTTTTTGCGGCACTCAACCCTACGCCGCCCGACGGCGCCCGACGCTGCGCTTCCTTCTTTCGCATCAACCCACTTCCCAGCCAAGAAAACGGTCAAGGACGGCGTCAACGCGCTGGCCGAGCCACTCGAAAAGGTGTCGGCGAGCCTGCAGAAGCAGAACTCGATCAAGAGTGAGTAGTGGTGGTAGTCGTAGTGGTTGGGCGGGGACCAACTCTCTTATACACACGCACACACTCACCACTCATCAAAACGATCTCAGCCGCCGCGATCGACGGCGGCGCGAGCCTGGCTGGAGTCGCGGCCGGAGGGCTCGCCGGGAAGGCCGGTGCGAGCGGTGAGTTTTACAACGCTGACGAGTGTTCGCCTCCTCATTACACGCTGTTATGCACCACCATCCCCAGTCCCTCTGCAAAAAGTTGCGCACGACTCGGTCGAGTCCATCACCTCGTCGGCGCTGAAGCACGAAAACCTGGACGAAGCCGCTAGTCATTTGCAGCACGCGGTGAGTAAAGCGTGCTCAAGAAAGACACTCATCGTTCACTTTCCCCCCTCCTACTCCCATTATTGACAGATCGGCAAGGAGGGCACAAAGACGCTGGCGAAAGAGGCCGCAAAGGTTGCAGTGGAGCGCGGCGTGCCCAAAGTCGCGGGGGCCGCCGTGTCGACCATCGCTGGGGGTCTAGGTTCGTGTTTTCGCTGATTACTTGATTGACGTGACCGAGTCTGGCCCCACTCCCCCCCCCCCCCCCCCAATCCACGGCGAGGAACAGCCGGCACCGCCGCCAAGCACGCCGTCGCCGGCACGATCGGCGCCGTCGAAGGAGTCTACGAAGGCGTGAAGGAGCACCACGACGGGAAACGCACGTATCGTCCTTGTCTAATTTGGTCTTGTCTTACGCGCAGTGATCACGCGAGTTTAACTGACACAAATCGCCCATTTGGTCCCCACAGAAATCGCTAAAGACGGCCTGGCGGGCGCACTCGAGGTCAACGCGAAAAACGTTAAGAAAAGTACGCCCCTCCGCCCCCCCTCCCATTATTAACCAGTGCTCAACGCCAGATAACCCCATTCGCGACGGCCTGAAAACGACGGCGCACGAGCTCCACGACGGCGGCCACCTCAAACGTAAGATTTTTAAAGACTGCAGACTGCAAGCTTCGAACATCGCTTTCTTAGTGTTACCCATATTTCCTCCAAACTGGCCTCCCCCCACAACCACCTGAACCAAAAAAAAAAAAAAAAAAAAAAATAAATAAAAATATATAGAGGCAATCAAGGACGGCATCACCGAGGGTTACATTTCAGCCGCACAGAAAGTTGGTGAGTCGTCCGATCCTAACCCCCCGACCTTTGTTTTCTTGCGGTGTCGCTGGAAACACTAACCAACCCTGATCCAAAAAAATAACCGGACGGTTCCCGTCACCCGCGCCGCACAGCCAAGAAGAAGGATGTGTCTGGTACGTTTGTGGGCATGTGTGTGTCTGTGCGCGCGCACAATTTGTGCAACCCATCGATCAATCTCCAGTCGTTCTTTTCGCTCCGTTAATCGCAACCTTCACCAAGACGAGACGCGAGCGGCGGCCACCGCGGCCGCGGCCTCGCTGAAAGAGTCCGAGAAGCACCACGAGGGCCTCCGGGCGACGCTGCACCATGCCACCGAAGCGGTGAGGGGCGATTTTGATTTGCGGAGACAGAGAAGCGTTTTTGAGTTGACGAATTTTTGTGGTTTTCCCCGCGTAGATGGGCGACAAGGGGAGCGTGGCGATCATCAAGGACGGCACAAAGCACGTTGGACAGAAGGGCGCGCCGGCTATCGTCGGCGGCGTCGTGACGGGGCTCGCGGGACCGGCTGGTAATTCTCTTTCCTCTATTTTATTTTATTTTATTTTTTTTATCTTTCTGGAACTGCAGCGTCATTAACTTGTATCCTCTTGAACTAAAAAAAAAAAAAAAAAAAAAAAAAAAAAAAAAAAAACAACACACACACACACACACACACACACGCCCGGCGCTGAATTCCTCAAGCTGGCAGCGTCGCAAAAGCCGGGACGGGCGCGCTGATTGGGGGCGCGGTCGGCGTAATGGACGGATACGGCAAGGACGAGACCAAGACGCGTGGGTGGATTTTTTTATTTCTTCTTCTTGGGTTTTTCCTTTTTCTTTTTTGGTCCTTGTATTTTTCTTTTGGGCTAATTTTCTATTTCGGTCATTCATGCACACACTTACGCATTACCCGCACACGCATCGCAGAGATTGCGATCGACGGGATCAAGGGGGCGATCGACGGCGCAAAGGGCAAGAAGGGCGAAAAGCACCCGGTCCTGGACGCCGCAAAGTCCGTCGCTCCCGTCGTTGTGCCGGCGGTCGTGGCGGCCGGGAAGGAGGTCGTCCACGGGCACGGGCTGAAGGGTGAGTGACCGTTTTCAGCGTGGGAGAGTGTGCAGGCATTGGGTGCGTAGGTGGGGGGACAATGGCCCGCAGGCTAACGCTCGGTTTCTCTCTTTCTCTCCACAACCCCCATTAATTCTTTCACTGCGCAGCCGCGGCGATCGAAGGGGGCGGTGAGTTGGTCGCCGGCACGGCCAAGGCGGTCGCAAAGCACGAAGGCGCCGACCGTAAGTACAAAATCTATCTATTATTCCTTCCCACTCCCCCATGTTTTCGTGTTTCCTTTTCATGTTTTTTTCCCTACGTGTCTCACACGCTTTTGCCCCCACCTTATTGGGAAACCCCTCGCCATGCGACGCGCAGCCAAGCTGCAAAAAGCGGTCCACGACGGCACTAAGGCGCTCGTCACGTCAAAGGCAAAAGGCGAGACCTGGCAAAAGACCGCCGAGAATGTGGGCGAGGCGGTAAGAAAGAGAGAATCAAGAAAGAATCCACCATTCACTTCTACTCTTTGCAGCTTGGCCCGGACGGTAAGAAGGCGGTCGCACTTGCGGCGGTGGACGCGGCGACCAAGGCTGCGCCAAAGGTGGCCGGCGCCGTTGCGCAGGCGGTTGGGGGCGAGAAAGGTATGATTGCGTTTTTCTTTCTTTTTTTTGCTAGAAAAAATGCACTACTCGGGTGAATTCTCCTGGAGGAGTTCACTTGACTTTTAAATAACGACTATTCACAAACTATTTTTTGACGACGCCAGCAAAGGAAGCGGTCAAGAAGGACACGGCGCTGATCGTGGAGCCGATCCAAAAAGTGTCGGCCAGCCTGCACCGTGACGAGTCATTCAAAAGTGAGCTCCCCCTTTTCTCTTTCTGCGTCGACCAGCAAAACCAACTCAACGCCACTGACCACCGCGCCTTTTCTGTAGCTGCAGCGAAAGCGGGGGCGGCCAGCGCCGCGGGAGTCGCGGCGGGTCTCGTCGCCGAAAAGGCCGGGGCAAAACGTGAGCCAGAACTCTCCGTCCCTCCGCTTTGTTCCTGCTAAAGCCCCTTTCAACCTCCTCTCCAGCAATTGTCCAGAAGGGCGTCAAGGACGTCGTCGAGTCCGGCACGAAATCAGCGTTGAATGGAGAGGGTCTGAGGGACGCCGTGAAGCACGCCAAGGATGCGGTAAGAGGGGGCGTTTGCAGGGCTCGCTCCTTGCGCTGAGACGTCCATCCAATCCCACCACTATCTCCCCTTAGGCGGGTCCGGAAGAGTCGGCAGCGCTGATTCGGGCTGGCGAAAAGGTGATCGTGGACAAGGGCGTTCCAAAGGCCGTGGGGAAGGCCGTTGGGGCCGCAGCCGGACCTGCCGGTAAGTCTTGTTGTGTTTTCCCCCCATTGTTTCTTCTGCATCTCTACAGCTTTTTCGGCATTTGAACTGATCCTACTTCTTTTTTCATTTTTTTTTTTTTCGGAAACAGTTGGCAAAGCCGCCGAGCTCGGCACGGCCGCGGCGATCGGTGGCGCCGAGGGGGCCATGGAGAGCTACGCAAAGAACGAGAAAGGAAAAGGTAACATGAGCCTTCCGCCCCGCCGTTTCACTTCGCCACGGGGGCCAAGGGAACCAAAAATGAAAACGACATACTGAAAGGAGGATTTGCCTTTGCAGATGTCGCGAAAAGCGCGCTTGCCGGGGCGCTGGAGGCGGACGCGAAGGTGCTCGGTAATTGTAAGTGGTTTTCCTTTCAAACTTAAGGCCAATGCACTACCGCACGGAACTCATATTTTCTTCACACCCTACTTACCTGCCCCGTACAGCACCGGTCTCGCGGCCGATCAAGGAGGGTTTCAAGGCGACGGCGGCGGAGCTTCGAGACCATAAGAAGCTGGAAGGTTCGGACTCTTGCCTTTTTTCATTCGTTTCCCTCACTTTCTTTCCTCCTTCTGTGTTCGCCTTTCCAAAATTGAAACCCCGCTTATTGTTCCACAAACATCCCCCCTTCCCCCCCGCCAAAAAATCCAGACGCTGTTCGAGCGGGAGCTTCAGCCACCGCCGGCGCGGCGGCGCAAGGCATTGCGCAGCAGCACGGCGCATCCAAGCTCGTCACTGGCGCGGCGGTAGCAGCGGCAAAGGGCGTCACGAACTTGGTCACCGGCGACATGAAGTCGCATTACGCGAACGTACCAGCGTCCGAAAAGAACTGTACGTTGGGGGTGGTTTCCTTCTTCCGCGTTCATCTCTTTTGTCCATTGCTCTGGGATGCTAACACCATGGTCGGTTTTCTTCTGCATCTGTTTTAAGCGGCTCCCGTTGTCGCGGGTAAAGTCGTCCAAAAGCTAGTAGGGCACGGCGGCGTCGGCGTCATTGGTCAGTTCATCTCATCTTGCATTTGCTCTTTTATTTGCTTTCCTTTTTCTGCCTGCCCAAGACTGATAGAGCTGATCTCTGACTCCAACGTTCCCTCCCATCCTACATTCTAATTTTTGTCCAAAAAAAAACTTGCAGCCGGAGACGCCACCACCGCCACTGTGGCCACGGTGGGCGGAGCCATCGAAGGGGGTAAGCGGATTAAGGATTTGAACGGCAACGGCCCACGTAAGGTTCTGTTTTTCAATTAGTGTTCCTTGAATTAATTAATTTTGCTATGGGCCTGCCCAGAAATCGTCAAGGGTGCGGTGTCAGGTGCGATCAAGGGGAACACCAAACTGATTCCAAACCAGAAGGACGGAAGTAAGCAAGAAATTAAAAAAAAAAAAGACGCCAAACCAACTTAAACCTAAACTCAACTTTCCCTAAGCCGAACCGCCGGCGAAAAAGGGCTGGAACACGGTAGCACAGAGCCTGGACAAGCAAGAGAACTACCGAAGTAATCTTCGTCTTATTGATTCGTTCTCCGACATCCAAAAAGTCTCCTAAAACGTGCCCCCAACCCATCTCCCCTTTTCTCTCAGCGGCCGCCCAAAACGGCGTCGCAGCGTACGCGGGCGCGGCGGCCGGCGACCGGGCGCGGAAGCACGGCATGTCGCCGGCGGCGGCGGGGCTCATTGAAAGTAACGTAGCAGCGGGGACGCACGGGGCCATCAACAAGATTCTGGGCCCGCCAAAGTCGGACAAGAAGTTTGAGTGGCCCGAAGTGAAGAAGACGCCGCATCCAGAGGAGCTGCCAAAGTACTTTCAGGACGGTGAGTGAATCCGATTCGGCCACAGAGAGGCGGCCGGGGAGGGTGTGCGTGGGTTCGAAAGCCCCTGACGGCGTGCCTCCGGTATCCTCTGTTTGTCCTCCAAATAGCCATCAAGGGGAACGCGGCGAAAGGCGCGTCGGGGGCCGACGCAAGCGGCGCCAGCTGCTCCTTGGTACGGCGAGACGGCAGCGGGCTGTACCGACGTGCCGCCGCGGCGTGCAAGCGTCCGACGGCGGCGAAGAAGGTTGGTGCGGCCGCGACGCCGCGGAGTGCAGCGGCGAGGAAACCTGCTGCCACCGCCCCGGGTAAGAACACCCAGGCAACGGCGAAATCCGGCGCTGTGGCGCCCGCAAAGACCGCCAAGGGAACTCCGTCGTCGAAGTCTGCAAAGACCGGGACCGACGCAGCCAAGTCAAGTAAACAGAACGCCGCCACGACGGCGCAGGGCGGCAAAGCCGCAGCGACGGCAAAGGGTCCAACGTCGAAGAGCCTGCCAACGGCGAAAACGGCGAAGCAGGCGCAACCGCCAAAGGGAAGCACGACGCCGAAAGCAGCCATCGCAGGAGGGCAGAAGAGCGGAGCTACCACCGCGAGAGCGGTCGCTCCTGGGAAATCCGGGACAGCCAAGGTTCCAAAAGCCAGCAGGGCCGCGGGTTCAACGACGGCGGGCGGCGGAAAGACGGCTAAGGCGGCCGCAGGGACGGCGGACGCAAAGGCGAGCGCTCTGGGCAAAGGAAAGACGGCGAAAGTCGACAAGAACGCGAGAACGGCAGCAGGCGCCGGCAAAACGGTTAAAACGCCGCCCACCGCGAAGAAAGACGCGGCCGCAAAGGGCGGCAAGGCGGGCCTTACAAGCAAAGAAGCGAAGAAAGCCCCGGTGGCCGTACTCCCTGCCGGACGCACGGCTGGCAAAGCCCCCGCCGCTGCCGCAAAGTCGAAAGAGTCGAAGAGCGCAGCGTCGAAAACCGGACCAACCGGTCCCGGAGGAAAGAGTTCCCCGGCAAAGAAAGACAAAGCGCCCGTCGCAACCAGTAAGCGTGCCTCTTCCGCAAAGGCCGGGGCGACGATAGGCGGCGGCGGCAAAATGCCAAAGGCCGCAAAGGCGAACTCAGCATCGGCGAAAGCCGGGTCCACCAACACGCCGAAGTCGACCAAGGGCGCACGGCCGACAGTGGGAAAAGACAGGTCGACCAAAACATCACCCGCAAAGGGAACGGGGGCCTCGGCTGCGAACAAGGCGACCGCAAAGGCGGCCGCCACAGCACTTGGCGGCAAAACGGCGAAAGAGCCAGCTAAAGGCGGGTCGGCCAAAGCACCGAAAACTGCAAAGGGCGCAGCGTCGACGGTGGGTGGCAAGACACCTAAAACACCACCCGCAAAGGGAGCGGCGGCGAACAAGGCGACCGCAAAGGCGGCCGCTTCCGCAGTCGGCGGCAAAACCGTGAAAGAACCAGGTAAAGGCGGGGCGGCCAAAACGCCGAAATCCGCCAAGGGCACCGGGTCGACAGCGGCCAGCGGCAAGACGGTTAAAGCAACACCCGCAAAGGGAGCGGCGGCGAACAAGGCGACCGCAAAGGCGGCCGCTTCCCCAGTCGGCGGCAAAACCGTGAAAGAACCAGCTAAAGGCGGGACGGCCAAAGCCCCAAAAACCGCCAAGAGCGCCGGATCGACCGCGGCCAGCGGCAAGACGGCCAAAACACCACCGGCAAAGGGCACGGCGGCGAACAAAGGGACCGCAAAGTCGGCCACTACAGCAGTCGGCGGCAAAACAGCGAAAGATCCAGCTAAAGGTGAGACGGCGCCGAAAACCGCCAAGACGCCTGGAAAGACCCCCGCAGGCGCGTCCAAAGGCGGTGTGGCGTCTGCGAAAAAAGACTCGAAGACCGCAGCATCGAAACCCGCCAAAGCTGCTCCGGGGGCAAACAACACGGCTGGAAAGAAGAGCAGCGCGCCCGCCGCCGCAAGCAGACAGGCATCGTCCGCAAAGACCTCGGCGGCGGCAGTTGACGGCAAGACGGCGAAAGCTGCAAAGACGAACTCACCTGCCAAAGTCGGGACGGCAAAGTCTCCGAAAACTGGTAAGGGCGCTGGCACGACGGCTGGAGGCGACAAGGCTGGGAGCAAGGTGGCCGCGAAGGGCGGCAAGACGGAGCTTTCAAGCAAAGGAGGGAAGAAGGGAGCCCCGGTGCCAGCCGGCCGGACGCCTGGGAAGACCCCCGCAGCCGCATCCAAAGGCACTGCGGCGCCTGCGAAAAAGGACTCAAAGACTGCACCGTCGAAGCCCGGCACGGCCCCCGCGGCAAAGAACACTCCTGGGAAGAAAAGCATCGTGCCCGCCGGAGCGAGCAGACAGGCATCAACTGCAAAGTCTACGACGGCGGCAGGTGGCGACAAGACGGCAACGGGTGCCAAAGCGAGCACGACAGTGAAAGGTGCCTCGACGCCGAAAACCGCCAAGAGCGCAGGCACGACGGCTGGGGGCGGCAAGGCGTCGCCCGCAAAGGGCACCGCGGCGAGCAAATCAGCTGCAACGGCCGTCACGACGACAAATGGCGGCAAGACGGCAAAGGCTGCAAAGGCGAACGCGACAGTAAAAGGCGGGACCGCCGCCTCCGCCGGCCGGACCACTGGAAAGACCCCGGCTGCCGCATCCAAAGCCCCTGCGGCGTCCGCGAAAAACAACTCCAAGAGCACACCGTCGAAGCTTGGCACGGCAGCCTCTGCAACAAAGAACACGCCAGGTAAATCCGGTGCTGCTGGCCCCGCCAAAGCCGGTAAGGCCGCGAGTTCCATCGGAGGAAAAGAGGCAAAGAACGCAGCAACGACAGCCAAGGCGACCACTTTAGCGAAACCCGGGGCTGCCAAATCACCGAAAACGAGCAATGGTGTGGGTGCGACAGGGACGGGAATGACCGGCGGCACCGCCAAGAGCGGAGCGACGACGCCCAAGGTTAGCACACCACGGCAACCCGGATCCGCCAAGGATGCGAAGACCACAGCGGCGGCGGCGGCGGACAGGACAGCCGCAAAGGGCGGGAAGGCGGTCCCTCCAAACACCGCTGGAGTGAAGAGTGGCGTTGGTGCCGCAAGGGCAACAAACGGTCTAGCGGGGACGGGGGCGAAAAGTGGAGCGGCGGGCGGGCAGGAGAAGAAAGGTGCGGCAAAGGACGGTGGCAGTGCGGCGACCAGGAGTGGGGCGGGAGCGAAGGGCACAGCCAGCACGGCGCCGAGTAAGGCACCGGCCAAGAGCGGCGCAAAGGATCCATCCACTGCTCTTTTCGGCTCCAAGAAAACCTCGACAGCGGCCGCCGTGCAGACGGCAAAGGCTGGTGTTACGTCAAAGGCGGGCGGGACCCCTTTGAAACCAGCAGCGGCAACGACAAAACAGGCGACCGCTGTTCCCAAGCCGGCCGCTGCGGTCAATTCAAGCGCGAAAAAAGGGCGCAAGTAGATGCTGAAGACGGCCAAGCGCTACGATGAGATCATAAGCGACTGTTTTTTCTCTGTTAATTCCTGATGAATAAACTGTGTTCATGTACAGACCCTCTAGCTGGGACTTTGCGGAACTTTCTGATCCTTCCTTGCCTTTCTGACTTGTCGTTGTTGTCATTGGTATCAATGGTATCATTGGTATCATAGTATTATTAATTGTTCTTTCTCGAATTTTCTTCGAGTCTTGACAATAAAGACTCTCAAAAGGTATAAAGGGGGGATGGGGGACAAGTCCCATCCCTCAAGTGAATTATAGTTTACAATACAAGCATCACTCTTCTCAGTTCCTTGTCTGCCTTGCCCTGTCTTGCCATGTTCCTGACATCATAATTCACTTCACCCTCTCCTACTACTCACTGCCATCATGTCTGACCCAAGCAACACCTCCCTGACGCAACTGCCTTCCAAATCTTGATGGGCCAATTTCAAGCCTTTTCAAGGGAGACACACCTGATGACTGTCAGTTATCGTTCTCAAAATGCCCATGGGAGAGCGAGCCACTGCCAGTGCCGACCTGGGCGCTGACTTGCGCTGATGACAAATACTCCGAGTATTAAGTGGAACGGAAACCTGGTGTCAACAGTTTTCCTCCTCCTCTGCTCAAACAGATAATATAGGAGAGGTTGTTACCCTGTGCCAGTCATTTATCTATCAATAATTCATATCAGAGTTTTTTCTTTTTCTCTCCAAGTTTGGGACCACCCGCAAACACACATCTCCACTTCATTCACTCCTTCCACTCACTCACTCAGAGTAGACTGTTTACAGCCTCAAAGGCAATACCCCTGCAGGTGCACACAAGGCCCAACTAGGTCGTGGACTCCTCCTGGGGAATCTCCACTCCATTCACCTTCAGCTTCAAATTCTTCTTGGCTGAAACTGCAACACAATTCTTGGCAGCAAATGTCATTCCCTGCTCAAGGAACCACTCATGCACCTTGTCTAGCATTCTCTGAAGCACTCTCTCATCCTTGGCAAAGACGGAGGAGTCATCAGCAAAAGCAGCGAATTCAGCGAGGTTTTGCATTAATATCAGCTAGTGGTCCCTGAGAGACATGGCCAGTGTTTGAGGCAAGGAGTTGATGGCAACATCAAACACCATAGGTGACAGAACCATGCCTTGGAGAAATCCTCTTGTCAGTTGAGCAGACTTGGTCCGCATATCTGCTGCGTCCGCCGCCGCAACGAAGCCGGCGGGTGTTATGAATCACCCTCTGGAAACCTCTGGAACCTTCTAGAACATTCCTTCATGGAACCTTGTGGAACCTTCTGGAACCTTCTGGAACCTTCTAGAACATTCCTTCATGGAACCTTGAGGAACCTTCTGGAACCTTCTTTGCTTTCCTGACTTGTCTTGTTGTCATTGGTATCATTGGTATCATTGTATTACTAATTGCTCTTTCTGGAACCTTCTTTGAGTCTTGACAAGGAAGACTCTCAAAAGGTATAAAAGGGGGATGGGGGACCTGTCCCATCCCTCAAGTGAATTATTGTTTCCAATACAATCATCACTCCTCTCAGTTCCTTGTCTGCCTTGTCCTGTCCTGCCCTGTTCCTGACATCATAATTCACTTCACCCTCTCCCACTACTCTCTGCCATCATGTCTGACCCAAACAACACCTTCCCTGATGCAACTGCCTTCCAAGCCTTGATGGACCAATTACAAGCCCTCTCAAGACAGACACACCAACTTCAAGAACAAGTCCTTCACCAGCAGCACCAGCTTCAACAACAACTTCACCAACAAGAACATCAAGCTCTTCCCCTGCCTCAAGCCAACCAAGCAAGAGAGCCCAAGGTTCCCAGCCCTGACAAGTTCACTGGGCTGGCCAAAGACCTTAGGAACTTCATGGCCACTGTGGAGAATGTCATCCTTCTCCAACCTTCAAGATTTCCCAGTGAGCAAGTCAAGGTTCTTTTCACAAGCACCCTCCTGTCTGGTCAAGCTCAATCATGGTACAGATCTCTCCCAAGCACACCCACCACCCTGCAAGAGCTCTGGGAGGGGCTGGAAGCTACCTTTGGTGACCCCTACGCATCTTGGACAGCAAGATCCAAGCTCAAGCATATCAAGCAAGGAAAGCAATCTTGTGTGGCCTACACCAACCAATTCAAGCAACTAGCCAGAGACTCTGGATACAATGATGCAGCTCTGATGGAGCTGTACCATGATGGTCCCCATGAGTCTATCCAAGACATGCTCTCCCAGTCTCTGCACATCCCTGAGACCTTGGAAGAGTACATTCTCCTTGCCATCAAGATTGACAACAGACTCTACTCCAAGAGGCTGAAGCAAAGACAAGTAGGAACTACATCAAGACCTACCCCAGTTCCTCAAGCTCTTACAGTTCCTGAACCCATGCAAGTGGATGCAGTTGAGACACTTCCTAAGGGTCCTCTGAGCCAAGAGGAGAAAACAAGGAGGGCCCAGCAGGGACTGTGTTTTTACTGTGGCTCCAAGGAGCATGCTGTCAAGGACTGCCCAAGGAAGAAGCACCCAAACTCCCAGGTCCAGGCTCACTGAGGGGCAATTCCCTGGACCCTCCTCCAAGCTGCCCCTGTTTCATCACCACCACCAGCACCACAAACACCTCAGATTCCAAGCCCCACCAACTCACCATGGATGTCAAGATTCAACTCTCACCCAAGTCAACCATCACAACCAAGGCCCTTATAGACTCTGGATCATCCTGCAACATCATTGATGCCACCCTTGCCAAGTCTTGTGCCATTCCTACGATCAAGAAATCCACACCCCTCAAGGTCCACTTTGCCAATCATGCTCTGTTCAAGGAAATCAGCCATGAAACCAAGCTAAACCTCCACATCCAAGACTTTCCACCATCCATGGTCAATCTGGAAGTATTGGATCTTGGCTCACCCACATTCTCTGTCATCCTGGGATTACCATGGCTGCAAGCCCAGAACCCTGCCATTGATTGGGTCACTGGTCAAGTCCAACCTCCACCAATTGGAACAGTCACCCAAAACTCAAGTGAAGCCTCCAAGTCTCATTCTCTCAAGTCCCTGATTCAAGGTTCTCAGCCTAGTATCCAAGGTCAAAGACAAATGACAGCTCCAGTATCAGCCTACAGCTCACAGATCCCAGCCAAGATTCAAGTTTCACAGTTCACAGTTCATAGTCAAGATTCCAGGACAGCTCATAGAGCTCACAGTCATGGCCAAGTCTGTAGTTCACAGAACCCACAGTCAAAGATTCAAGTACCACAGTTCACAGTCCAAATTCAAGATTCAAGCTCCACAGCTCACAGTCTTTGCCAAGAACAGAACCCTCAGTCAAAGATTCAAGAATCACAGTTCCCAGTCAACAATTCAAGCCCCACTGCTGATGAGCACAGAAGGACAGACCTTGCACCTGAAGGGGGAGATGGTTTCACCCCACCATCCAAGACACACCTTTCACTGCTTCCTGAGAGTGTGTGGGCCTATGCTATTTCCAAGGACCCCAAGCCTCACAAGATTCAAATCAGCCAAGAAGAGGAAAAACTTGAGATACTCAAGACAAGGCATGATGCAGCAACAGCTGGACACCCAGGAGAGCACAAGACATATAAGCTTGTTTCCAGGGACTTTTACTGGCGAGGCATGAGGAAGAACTTGCAGACCAAAAGACCAAGTCCCAAGCTGGACAACCTCAAGTTGGGACCTTTCAAGATCTTGGAGCAAATCAATCCAGTCACCTTCAAGCTGGATCTCCCTGCATCCATGAAGATCCACCCAGTTTTCCATGTCAGCCTTTTGGAGAAGTTTGTGGCCAATTCCATTCCAGGCAGAGTTGTTCCTCCTCCTCCTCCAGTTGAGGTAGAAGGTGAAGAGGAATTTGAGGTTGAACAAATCTTGGATGCCAAGTGGTTTGGAAGGACACTCAAGTTCCTTGTTAAGTGGAAAGGTTACTCAGATGCTGAAAACACCTGGGAACCTGAGTCAAACCTCACTCACTGCCAAGACCTTCTACTCAAGTTCAAGACCAGGTACCCCACCAAGTTGCAGAAGAGGCCTAAAAGGGGGAGATGATGTTATGAATCACCCTCTGGAAACCTCTGGAACCTTCTAGAACATTCCTTCATGGAACCTTGTGGAACCTTCTGGAACCTTCTGGAACCTTCTAGAACATTCCTTCATGGAACCTTGAGGAACCTTCTGGAACCTTCTTTGCTTTCCTGACTTGTCTTGTTGTCATTGGTATCATTGGTATCATTGTATTACTAATTGCTCTTTCTGGAACCTTCTTTGAGTCTTGACAAGGAAGACTCTCAAAAGGTATAAAAGGGGGATGGGGGACCTGTCCCATCCCTCAAGTGAATTATTGTTTCCAATACAATCATCACTCCTCTCAGTTCCTTGTCTGCCTTGTCCTGTCCTGCCCTGTTCCTGACAGCGGGGAGGCAGGATGGGCTGGGATGAACGGGCTTGGGACCACGCAGTGTAACAGTTGCAGCAAAATTTAGCAGGTGCAGATTCTGCTTAATCCTCAAGAGACTTGGCCAACCTCCTTTGGGTGTTGGTGGGCGCACTCTGAGACGCGGGATGGTGGGCAGAGCTGCCCCCCCTTACTGCGACACAGGCGCTCTACTTCCTGCTCCTTGAAATCTCAGTCGTCATGGTTGTTGATGTGAGCCAGGGGCTTGCATCGGTCGGCGCCGCTGCCACCCACGCCGCCTCCCTCACCCTCAGCGCCACCAGATGCAGCGCAGTCCATCTGAAGCAGAAGGATATCGGACTCCAACTCACAGATGCATTCATCTTTCTCCTTAATAGTCGCATTAAGAGAGTCGCTGTGCCCTTTGAGGCCGTCGATCTCAGCCACACTGTAGTCATGCTTGTCACCATGCAACTTGCGTATCACGTTTGTCCGTTCCATGAAGGCAGAGACTTCTTCCATCGTTGGGGGAGGGGGGGGGTGTTGGGCGGCAGGTCTGGGAACATCGCCTGTGAAAAGGTTGGCTGACTGGCTTGCGACATATCAAGCAGGTTGGAGCGAGAGGGTATGGTTGAGTGGGGGACTGTCTTAGTGATGGGGAGACATAGATTTGCCGTCAGCCTTGCAACGCTGCTTGACCTTGCTTTGGGATATTCGTTCGCCTGAAGGTGGGGTAAAATGTTTCCAATCAGTTGGGATGGGGCGAACAGGGGTGAAGTGTGCTTTATCTCGGATTGAGGCTGCAATGGATGCTGTGTGGATGCGTTGGAGGGACCCTTCGAGCGCAGTATGATCTTCCAGGCTGACACGAGCAAGAGCGACATGGAAGCAGCAAGAGACTGGCGGCATGCAGTGGGAGCACTGGATGATACATTGGATGTTTGAAACTGAGTTCGCTTGAACGGCGAGACCTTTTTACCGATCACGACGTCAAGTTCAAGGCCACGCCGGAGGACTTTCGAGCGCGACGCAACCAGCAACGGCCTTGAGACCGCCATGCTCCGCTTCCTCACCATCGGCCCATCCCTCGTCTATCCCCCACTCTTGCTGGTACGGCCGGAATCTCCCTCGTCACACTGCTCCGCCCACGCGTTCCGTCGCCGTGGTTCAAGCTGTGGCGCAGTTTGTTCAATGACTCCCCAAAACCGCACTTTCACACACACTCCCTCGAACGTTCTTCAGCGACTCCGCAAAAGCTCACGACTGCGATTAATATTTTCCACACACGCACACACACTCACACACACACACACACACACACACACACAGACATGGCGATCAACCTGGGCCTCTTGTCGGTGGTCCTCACGATGACCCCTTTGCAGCACGATCGCTCCCTCCTGAGCATCGCAGACTGGGCCAGCCTTCGGGCCACCTGCAGGCTGCTCCGCAGCTCGCTCGGCCGCCTCCCTGGCGAGCCGGACACAATCCTGAGCCTGAACGACCCAAATTGGCCGTCCGCCATCTCCCCGATCGACCCGGCTCGCGGCGTCTGGGTCCTCACGCGCACCAGCAACATCGTCTCCGCACTAGACAGCGACTATAAGTACGATAGCGAAAGCATTCCAACGGGCGATGGGGGACTTCTAGGGCTGGCCGGCTGTGGGTACTCGCTGTTCCGGATCTCGCACATTCCGTCGAGAGATGAGATGAACGGGGACGAATTGAACGTCTGCGTCTGGGTGGACTCGGAGAAGGGCTGGGTGAGCGGGCAGATGCAACTTGCAAAGTCAGGCCGTCTGGGTATCATCAGCACCTTTCCATGGAAGATCCACAGCGTAGCGCTCTTGACGAACTTGCATCGCCACTGGGGTGATGGAGGACAACTGACTATCGAGTACCCGGTCCGTTACGCGCCAGAGCTTGATGTCCCCGACAGCCTGCGCCTCCGACTCGTTGAGACGGCCCTCGCCATCGACGCCACCGTGCAGGACGTGCAGCAGAACGGCGTCGCCAGAGACATCATCGACCCCGACCTCTTCCCAAACTACTTTCTGGACGGCCGATCTGGCATGATCCGCCGGGTCCACCAACGCATGAACAAACTGAACTTTGACAACGGAGGAATACGCAGCGAATCGCGCAAGAGACACATCCGGGCTGAGCTGAGTGCCGGGCACATCCCGACTGTCCTGCTGCCGAGGGAGTCGTACCATTGGATCCCTTCTGATGTCGACGTCTCCCGTCAAGGAAAGGTCCGCTTCCTCTCGCCCATCAACAACCTGCCGCAGCGGCTCTCCCACATGGAAGACGACCTCGCCACGCTGTTTGAAAGGATGCTGCCGCTCTTTGATGACAGCATCCTCCCAGGCCGCTCCAACCTCCAACGGCTTCAGGTCATCGTCAAGATGCAGATGTACGAGATCCCACCGCACTCAACGTACACCGGCAAGTGGCACTTGGAGGGCCAAACCGAG
Source organism: Zopfochytrium polystomum (assembly GCA_025765615.1). Lineage (NCBI taxonomy): Eukaryota > Fungi > Chytridiomycota > Chytridiomycetes > Chytridiales > Chytridiaceae > Zopfochytrium > Zopfochytrium polystomum. The sequence continues at coordinate 3,065 of JAIVFJ010000281.1, read as the reverse complement.
AACATTGCCGCCGTGGGGGTCTACTTCCTCCAAGTGGACGACGGCCTACGTGGTGGACACATGAAGTTCCGGCCGCGCTTCCTTCCAGAATACGACTTTGAAAACCTCACGCGCGTCGTCGCCGTGGCCCAAGGCACGGCCGTCTGCTTCCGGAACACGCTCCCGCACAGGCTCGCCAAGATCACAAACCCCACCGCCATGACGCTCCGCAGGCTGTTTGTCAACTTTTTTGTCGTTGACCCAGCGAGTCCGCTGCCCTCCACCGCAGCCGTCTCCGCCCCGAGCTCCGCGTCGCTGCAGGAGGCCAAGGACAAGCGAGCGGACGCACGTGCCGCGATGGCCGAGGCCGTCAGCGGGTGGGGGTTCATACACTGGGGGAACGTGGGGAACCTCGAGTACCTGGATGAGTGGACGAGGCTGGGGTACGAGAACGAGCACATCGTCAAGCCGGAGACCATGTCTGAATCCTGACCGGAAGTTGCGGGAGACGCGAAGCGTGGTAGGCTTTCGACCCCACAGAGCTGGAAAGTTTTCTTATCAGAAACGCGGGGTACACACATCTGCCTTCACAAATAAAAACCCAAAGTATCGCCACGAAGAAGGCAGATGCAGGTCCCATTTCGCGCTAACTTTCAGTCAACGAGTCTGTATGAGCCACCGACGCAGCTTCCCGCCGCCACCCACTTTATTCCAACCTTTCAACCCACCGCCACCACCGACCAGGAAGCCATTGAAAGCGGGGATCGTTCGCAAAAAAGCCGCTCATCCCGAAGTACACAACCTCGATCAGCGAGAGATGAACGCAGCCGCCGCCGCAGCCGCCACCCTCCACTTTGCGACCGCAGTATCAACCGCGTGCCGCTCGCAGTGAGCTTGGGGGGCCGCGTTCATTTTGACTGTTCATTTTGGCGCTCACGGATGCGGAGAGACGGCCAGCCCGCACAGCGCCTCGACACTGAACGCGATCGGGGGTGTTCGCGCCGCTGCGCGCGGGACCTCTTTCGCCTTGCTACCCTCTGCCATCGTTGTCGTCGCCGTCGCCGTCACCGTAATTACTCGCGACGGCGGCGGCGGCGGCGGCGGCGGCGGGGGCGGCACGTACGTATTCGGCCCGCGGATACGGCGGCGCGGTCCACCCAGGTCGATTTTGTGGCAGCGTCCCTCGGCCGCGCACAGCCTGCAGCCGGCCTTGCGGCGGCGGTGAATGCAAATAGATCCTCCGCCGTGGCCGAGCTCGAAGCACGCAATGCACTGGGATCTACGGCGGTTGTGCGGGCACGGGGCAGCGGCGCGGGTGGCGGCGGCGACGGCGTTTCGTGTTGCGGTTTTGGCTGTGGTTGTTGGGCGGCGGGGTGGTTTTGGTGCGGAAGGGCGTGTGGTGGTGGTGGTGGTGGTGGCAGTGCCGACGGGTGGGGTCGGGGTTCTTGTGGGAAGGCCGAGTGCGGGTGGTAGTGGTGGTGGTGGTAGTGGTGGTGTGTTGGGTGCGGGTTCAAGCTTGCACGGCGGCGGGGTCGGGCTTGCGGTGGGTGTTGGGTGCGTGAGGGAGTGCGGCGACGGAGGATTTTGAAATCGGAGGTTGACGGCCGGCGTGGATGGTTGAACTTGCAAGACTTCTCGCCGGTGGTTGAGGGTCTGGAACGAAAGGTGGGGCGCAAAGAGCTGGAAGGCGCCGGCTGAGAGGCCGGAGTGCATCAGCTGGTGTGCGGGCACGGAGACTTGAAAGACGAGGTTGACGACTGGGCCTTGTTGGGTCGGGGCTGGCACAATGGGTGTTGGGAGCGGCTGTTGTTGCGGCTCGTGACTGAACGGGTCGAGGCGGAGAGCCTGCATCGTAGGTTGCGTGGACGAAGAGCTTTTTTTTTTTTTTTTTTTTTTTTTTTCTTTTCTGATTCCATGTTCACACCATTTCGTCCATCTATTTATCCTGTTCTCGCAACTCGCAACTTGGAGGGCTTGTCGTTTTTTTTGGTTGCTTTTTGTCTTTTTGTCTTTTTGTCTTTTTGTATTTTTGTTTTTTTTTGGTTTTTGTTTTTTCACATATGTACATAGTTACCTTTTTCCTTCTTTCCGAGTGCAGTCGCTCACCTTTTCTTTTTCCATTTTTTTTTTTTTTCTCCTCTTCCAACTCCGGCGGTTCCGAGGGCTCGCGGTTGAATGTGCGTTTGGCCCGCCCGTGCCGCGCGCAAAGAGCGCAGCGGAAAGTGCGGAACCGCGCTCGCTCGCTCGCTCGCTCTCTTGATGCTTATCACATTGCTTTCGTGAATGACGGACGAGCATTGAATATTGACCTGCGGACACGAGCGGAACTGGACTTGCAAGCACTTGCTCGTTGCACGCAGACAAACACAAACACAAACACAAACACAAACACAAGCAGCACGCACGACATGCGGATAAACTGAGATGAGACAGACACCAAATAATAATAATTGCACCATCTCCGCCGGTGATACAAATTTTTCTTTCTATTTTTTGCTCTGGAACAAAAACTTCCAAGGGGGTGGTTCCAAATTTTTCGTCAAACCCCCTTTTTTGGGTTCCTTGCGGAACGAGAAAGCCGCCCTCATTGGAGCACTACACTAGGTGGTGGGCGCAGCCGGTTCTGTCTTATTTAGACAATCCCATGGCCAATCAAAACCTTCGCCGTGCATCACCGTCCAATAAATGTCCAATTCTTATCAGTTTGCGGTTGACCCAAAAAAACACTGAAAAAAAAAAACAACAACAAACACTGCCAGAAGAAGAATCAAAAAGTAAGGATTGGCCGCAAAGAGACCGAGAGAGAGAGAGAGAGAGAGAGAGAGAGAGAGCGAGAGAGAGAGAGGGAGGGAGTTGGACCCCGAGCCTCTGATCAAGAGTGGATGAAATGATACTTTGCGCGAACGAGAAAGCCCAAAGAACCGAGAAAGCCCAAAGAACAATTAACCCTAGCATGGCATTATCAAAAAATAGACGATACCCTTATCCCCCGCCCACCTCAAGGGCTACGCGCATGTGTTCCCCACGCAACGTTGCTTCTGCACCTGATAGCGCTCGAGACCCCAGCAACCGCCCGTTCCCCGAAG